>JAUJYV010000117.1:0-101821 GCA_033995625.1 Ophyiulus pilosus
CTTAAAAGTCGTTTTTCAAGTGGCCTGGAAATGACGTGCAAAAACGGCCCTGGAAATGACTTCTCCTATACTACTAGCGACAGAGTTTTCATTGTTCAAAGAACAATGTGGTTATAAGCGGCCGAAATGGATATATGGGCAAAATCGTATTTATATCTAATATTTATCGTCTTCATAAAATGGCCCATTACGCTCACATATTGTCACACTGTCCCATTTATAGTGCTACCATATGGCAATGGGAATGCCATTCATTATCCTCGTTACATTAATTCTTTGTATGATATAAAAGCGGAATTAGATCTGTGGCTGTTTTGTATATTGTACGTTCTATCGCTTAGTATATGTATAATTGCGCAAGTTTAGCAATTTATAAAAGTAGTACAAGTCTAGAAGAAAGACGTTTTTTGTGGTTCCATTGTCCACGATATCGTTTTAAGTTGCCTTATTATGCAGACTTGTTTTGTGTTGGAAAATCACCCTACTCACTAGCTTGAGCAAAAAATAAATGATACTTTGCTTATTTTCAAAGTAGAAGGCAGGAAAGGGTAAATCTATCAATTTATCAACGGAATAAGCCCACCCCTGAGTTCCATCAGTGTTAAGTCCATGAAACTGCATGCAGATTTCCTCTACAAATCCTTCGTCTGAATACTAGCCTTAAAAAGCTTCAAGCCATCCCGATCGCTGTATAAATACTTTAATGCAATCAAACGTGGTTCTGTAAAGCGATTTTCTAACAAAAAGAAAACTTTCAGATAATGGGCCTTTTTAAAATCGTACAGGATGGAAAAACAACGAATGCGATTTCTTATTGTGTGAGTCTGGCTTATCAATCCCTGCAGGAACAGTACATCAGAATGGAAGCATTCGAGTGTAATGGATTGAAAGCTATGATATGCTGAGATGCTGAGAGGTCATTTAAGGAACCGACAGGTGGCCGTTTTTCTTCAGCAGGCATTGGGGCGTACAAGTTTGATCATGTGGCAAGAAAGTTCTTCCATTTCGGATGACAAATGTAATTTTTGTATTTTCCGAATGCTCAAGGTTGTGTTTATGACATGATGGGACAACAGGCACGTATACGCTCAAGGACTGAATGAGGTGGCAAGTCCATTGAAGAATTCCCAAGTCAAATGGAACTAACATGCATGTCCATCATGTGCACATAGATTTTCTTCTATAAACGTCCAATCAAGACAAATTCTCGAATTTTCAGTCCTTATCTGGCTTTCAGGACTTAAAAATTGTGTGGGTCACGCTGAATTGCAGTTGGATTTTATTTAGAAACCTCGTACTGTACTCTAATCGCATTCGAATTTTGTTTCGTTCATCTCTCAATCATTTCGTTGCGCAGTTGTTGTGTAGAAGTAGTAATCTTATCAGAATTCCACCTTGTGTTACCTAAACTGCATCAAGGAGTGACTGATGGTTTAGTTGCTTTTGTGCTTCTGGATTAGATATGAATGGGCATTATCTATATATTTTGGAATTTGATAAGAAAAATGTAATTTGGAGGCAAAGCTGCTTAAGATTTCTCATGAGCTTTCTGTCCGCAATCATGCCAAATCCGGATTATATAAACGTATAAAACTTTGATAGTTAATACGAATATGAATTTGTTTAGAAGGAAAAAAATAAGTTTATAACAAATGGTCGATTTTATCTTATCCATAGGAGGGGAAAAAAGATTATTCCTAAAAATGAGGTATGGGAAAATAGCGAAATTAATTTCCCAGTAGTCCATATTTTTCAGCTTGTATATCACTACACATAGCCATTAATCTGCAATAAGGAAATTTGAGAACAATTTGTTATTAAAGAAACAGCTTACTCGATATCAAAATGCGCATGCATATCGTCAAGGGTATAAAGGTTTATGATTAAAACATATTCTAGAATGTTGAAAAAATGTAAAAGGCTGTAATCTTTTATAAACTTGAAGTTACTTCTGTATTTTTGTGATTTTTTCATGCTAAAGCTTACCTTATTATAATGATTGATTTAGTTACTACATAGACTTCAAAACGTATTGTCTCAATTTCTGTATAAACAAACTTTTCAAAACTATCCAACTTTTTATAAATTTCCCATTTTTCATTTCTAATACTATGCATGAAAAGTAACGCACACGTTTAAATTTAAAAGCAGTTAAATGTATTATTGCCCACATAAAGAGTTGCGGAAATTATCTTCCACTTTCATCCAAAGGATTAACTATATATGCTTCTTCCATCAATTCTTTTTAAAGCTGTCTCAGTTGATTACGATGTATAGAAGCGAACTTAACATAAGATATCACCACGCAAGACGTATTAGTAACTTGCATTAGGGTTTGGTTGGGTTTGGTAGTAACTTTCAGAAATTGCATCATTCTGCTATTTTTTACATTTAACACAATTTTGAAATAAAGGATTATTGTCAAGAAGTATTATGAACTTCTTGATGGTTAATTCAAAAACGCAATTATTTATTTTCTTTGATTCGAAATCATAAAGTATGACGTATTTTATGCAAGAAAGTGCACATTCATTAGCAAATACTACTTTCCTGTATTATATATATAACCACTCGCATATGTACAGTATACATGTACCGTTCGCGAAGTATTTGATTTGATATCTTTAAATAATCTATAAAAGAATTCATTTAAAGATGTAAGACAGTGGATTTTCAATTCTCAGTAAGAAGACAATGGATATATTTGATTTTAAGGGTCCATCGAAAGCAAATAAATTAAAGAACATTTGCTGAAAATAAAACTTCATCGGTATAACAAATTTGTTAATAAGTTATATAATTGAGAACTTTTACTTAAAAAGCGCTGAAAAGCACTTAAAAGCGCTTGATTAACAGAAATTCATTAATAAGTTATATAACGGAGCTCTACTTTAAAAGCACTTAAAGGCTTTTTAAAATGGCTATTTTTGGTTCTTAAATGGCACAACAACTTATTTTTAATGGAATAAAAATCCAAAATATCTGCTATTTTGTTTCAAAAGAAGATAAACATGCAGAAGTTTCATCTTTTGTACAAGGAATATTTGTAGTACGTGTATTATTTATTTTTGTTCGCGTTCATTGAACTGCACTTCTATAAGGATTAAATCTCTGTATGCAATAAGGCCTTCCTATAGTAACAAATATTTTATTATTATTAGACTGGTCAACATGCAATGCTGGGCAAATGAAGCTTAATGCGAAGTTGGATGATTTGAGATAGCAAGTAACTGTCTGAGCTGCATCGTTTATTTGTTGTAATATGGTTTCTCGATCTTAATAGGATTTGCTCGAGCAATTTGGATTGCATTTAAGGAAGTTATGTACGTTCACGCAACCGTATATTTGCATTAAGTAAAGTACAGGCTTTGAAAACTGCTAAGTCGTATGTTGAAAACATATAGGAACTATAGGAGTACCTTAATTGTATGTGGTTTTATTTGCATGTTTGTGAAATTAAAAGGCCCTTGCTCCCTTTCTGTATGCAACTTTCATCTCCGATGAGCTTCTACGGCTTCAATCTACGGCTTCCATGACCAACTGCTGCGTACTTAAAGCTAACTTCCGGTAATAATTATTAGCATATTAAGGTTTAA
Organism: Ophyiulus pilosus; assembly: GCA_033995625.1. Classification (NCBI taxonomy): domain Eukaryota; kingdom Metazoa; phylum Arthropoda; class Diplopoda; order Julida; family Julidae; genus Ophyiulus; species Ophyiulus pilosus. Next base: position 3,597 of record JAUJYV010000117.1, read on the forward strand.
TTTCTATTGTATCTTATGCGATCGTTTCCCCTGGTTTCTAAACAATTAAGCACACACTTGTATTTGCTTCAAGTTGCACTTTGTCAAGCTAACAAACAAACGTGTTAAATGTACTTTTTTTATCTAATCTAATTCCGCCTTCCTCGCGTTTGGAGAAATTGCATTTTTTTTCCTTTATCAACTTGAAATTCATGTTTTAATGTCCGTTTTATCTTATTTTTACAGATCTCAAAATCTAAGTGATCTCCAGATTGTAGACTCGTTACTCGTAGGCTATGACAGGAGAGCAACACCTACTCATCAATTTAGTAAGTGCTCATTGATCATTATAAGCTTATCAGTTCAATAATTAGACACCCATTTACATTAATCAACCCTGAAAATGGTGGCTATTATCTTGCTATTATGTATATAGTTAACCTAACAGCTGCTCCTATTACGTTAATGTTAAATGTAATCTAAATATAGTGATTTGATGGTTAAATCGAAATGCTTGCTTTGTCCAATTAAATCAACATTGAAAATGTTTTCTATTATCTTTATTATACACTCGATGTATTGCAAATGTAATCTCATAATAATCATTTAATTGGTAAATCACATTCAATTATCAAACGAATGCAATTATTTTGGCGAGAGCAATGTGCAGTGTTAAATTTGATTACTTTACGTTGGTGCAAATGGGCCAAACCATTCACTTTGAGTGATATTTCCGTATTACCATAATATTCATTTTCAAATATTACAAATATTTTCTCTATTTTATTCGTATGTCGTTAAAATTAATGAAATAATGTGTTTATGCAAAATGGTTTTATAAAAAGTATAGAAATATGCTTTTATCTTTTTTGACATTGATCGATATATTATTCCAATGATATGTTTATAGAGTTTAAGATGAACTTGAATTAAAAATGCAGTAATACGAAGAAATCTGAATTCTATGACAATCCATCCTCTATTTAAAAGCTTTTGATCTGCTTGTCAAATTAATTTTCTCTATTAATGCGATCACTTAGGAATGTTAATCATTTAGGGTGCTTCATCAGAACCTAATTTTTAAGTGCATTCCATATTTGTCATTTCTGTCACTACAATTACATCAATAGTTTTCGGTTATTTTAGAGGGTGGAGTGAAATGAGTTTACTTAAAATAAACGTAACCATCTGGAATTGTACTTTATTTTCCAAATGCATATACAATTCCTATTCTCACAATTCAGTCAGTTTTTATATCCTATTTCTTAAACTTCAAAATATAAAAAATAAAACTTTCAAAATTCACCGCTAGACAATCTAATTTGAATATCAACATATGTAGATGCAACATTTTAAGATGTACTATGCCCTGTAGTTATCCAAAAATTGAATATCAATTCTTAGTAATCGAGAAAGTAGTTTTGAAAATGTACCATGGTTGCCTAAGATAAATTTACGTACATTATTAATTATTATATTTAATTAATTCAAAATATAACAAGAATATTTCTAGTATTGGATCAGTTTTCTGTCATTTTCATTGTCTTGAAATTCTTATTTTTAGATACACCTACTGAGGTATCATGTGAAATTTACCTTCGAAGTTTTGGCTCTATTAATCCATCCACCATGGTGAGTTATTTTGTATATTATTATTATTTCCAATTTTATGTATTTTTTGTAAGCAATAACGCTGATTTTATCATGCTGAGTATGATATTAAAAAAGAATTGCACTCTATAATATTCGTATCAGCTGGATGTCATCGAATGTCGTTTACAGACATGACTTCAAAATTAATCTATTGTATGTTGTCACATTTTTATATCTACTATTGCAGCGTGATTTTTTTTAAAGTATCGATCAACCGATATAAGTCTGAATCCATTATATTTTTTCTAGATAACATTTCAGTAGCAGAACTTGATGCAAATTAATGGAGCGTTAAATCTCGGAAATTGTTTCTAACTTTAAAATAAATTATATACAATTCAGACTTGGTTTTTATATGGAAATACTTTTTGGGAAAGTTCGTTTGCGTTCTTGTATGGTAGTATGACTATTGCCCTTGTTCTAGATCTATAGTTTTTTTTTCAAATTACCTTATTTGGATTATACATGTTTCACTTGAAAAAGTCTAATGGGAATCAGTGTGTAGAGATGTACACATATACATTTGGTTTCTGTATCGATTTCACACTCATCATCAATTTAATTTTATCGGCTTGTAAAAATAAATGTTCACAATTTGTGAAACGGACGTGATTCCTATGCCCATTTTTGCCATTGCCTCGCCATGGATTCAGTACTAAAGAAGATGGATTACGTGAAAAAATTGTCAAAATGGAAAGTGGGTCAAAATTTAAGAATTTATAATATTTGCTTTGTACGACATTTTGAATAACATACTTCCCACCACGACTGCAATCATTCATTTTTAGTAAAGTTACCTTGGTTTCTACTTCAAATATTCTTATTCGTTATTCATGTATCTTTAGTCCATGGTGCACACAATGGCGGGAAAAGAGGAGCATGGCCTTGAGCTACTCAATGACGTTCAGTTAGGTCATTAGGTAGTTCGAACCAATGCTCCTCCCATCCCGAAATTTGCATATAGTAAGGTCAGTATAACTACTTATGCTCACGTTGGGTGGCTAAATGTCCCTATTGTTATAATTATAATGTGAATCCCAACATTACTTTTTTCGATAACGTATTGCATAGAATTCCAACAAGGTGTGGATTTTCAGAGCATGGCAATTCTGGTTAATAGCAAATTTCCATCGAAAGTTTCGCTTACGAGGAAATTGATTAAAAAAAATAGCGAATAACATACTGTGCATGGTTCGATAAGAAAGTACATCAGGGATAATGTAAACATTTGCATGTGAAATGGTGTTCAGAAGTACGCTTGAGGGACTTCAATGTTTTGAAGCCAGTTTTATTGTATACTAGTTCAACAATACTTCCATTATTGTACCTAAGGGTTTTTCTACAGTACACGATTTCGTAAAATATGACGATGGACCGTGAAATTTGTAGTTTTCGCATTTTTTTTTGTCTGGAATGCTACACCACTGAATGCGTATAAACATAAACAGCATTTGTGTGAAAGGCGATCAACTGTTCAAGGTCAAGTTTCGAGTTTCTTTCTGTAATTCACGGTTGCACTTTACTTGCGTTTAATTTATCTACACATTTTAGACTCGAGGTTTCAACTTTATTAATGTGAGCACTGTGTGGAACTGCATTGATTTATGAAATGTAATAGCGTATAGTAGATTTTAGCAGAACGTTGAAGTTCAGTCTGCCTTAGCCTTGCTTATATATTATCCATGTGTGTGGATTATTTTTAAGAACTCCTAGGCATGTGTGACTAACATCTCCTGCTAGTTTTCCATTTTGTAAAGTGGTTTTGAATATAATTTCTGCATCGTTGATCGTCGTTAACCACGTCCCCCCCCCCTCAACCACTAGGAGTGCGTAAAAATACATTAACAGGGAAAAACTAAGCTTGATTAATTATTTACAATTATTTAGGTTGGCCTACAATACGTAGAATTTGAGCCAACCAACACCTTAACGTGAAGGCCTTAGCGGGAAGAGAAGAACCACGCGTGCGCACTTATGACGTTCAATTAGTTCATTGGGTACTTCAGTCCGTGGCTCCTCCCTTCCCGCCTTTAACGTTAAGGTTAACGTTAAGGCGTTGGCTGGCTCAAACTCTCTAATATGTAGGTCAGGAGCAAACTTATTCAGTGAAGCAAGCATTCTATGTATCTTTATAAAATTCTGCTTTATAGAAATAACGCTATTAAATGAATTTTGATCGTTTATTAAAATTGTATTAAATTGTTTTTCGTATAGGATTATCACGTGGATTTATATTTACGTCAGACTTGGGAAGATCCACGACTTGTCCATCCTAATATAACCCGGGCACTAGATCTAAGTGACCCTAATATGGTCAAAGCCATTTGGAAACCAGAAATTTTTTTTCCGAATGCTAAAGAAGGTGACTTATTATACTACCATTCTTTATTTTTGGAAGTTGGTTTAACCTTGCTTCTTTTCGCAATTTATTTGACCATTAAATTACTTCTTATCGTGAAACGTGATTTTTTTATGTCGTATATTTGAAGGTGAATTCCAATACGTGACAGTACCAAACGTCCTGATCAGAATAAATCCCAATGGATCGATTCTTTACATGTTAAGGTACGTAAACTTTCATTCGTCTTTAAAATAAAGCTATAAAGGATTAAAACTTGAAAGTCCAGTCTTTAGTTTAGAGATTAAACTCTTGTGCTTAAATGTCGTCCATTAACATCATAATTTAATGCTAGCTTTAAACATACGTATAAGATTTAAGTAGAAGTAATACTATCCTGCAACTAGGCTAACCGTAATAGCATCGGTGCTATATGTGGTTGCCCTCTATATGATACAATTGCATTTTTTTGCCAATAATTCCTGGCAAGATTGTCTACTGAGGGTATTGTTCTCAACTTAATGATCTTGAAGGGTTGACAAACACAGTCTATAGTGAGAAAAGGGCATTTGAGGGTTTGGATGCTTGGTGTTCTTTAACATAGTCTTTTTTGCTTATCAGGGTTAATAGCCAGGGGATTTTTTTTCTTAGATTGATACGTTTAAGAATACAGTTTTCGTAATTGATTCGATGTGTTCGGCTTGATTGTATTTACTGTTTACAGTTTTATGGTTCTCGATGATTTTGTGCACAACCGAATTCACAAAAGCGAGAGCCATTTAAGCCCATCGTTATGTTCATTTAACATTCACTATATTTGGCTATGTAAACTATCGAATTCCTTAACAATGGAGCAAGGGAACGATAAGAAATTTCTTTTCGCCCATTCTAGTAGTTTTATTCGCCTATAGGCTTAAAGAGGTATTTGGCACTTGATCAAGTGTTTAAGAAATGCACGTACTATAATTGTTTAGACGCGCATTGTTCATTGACTATTAAGTTGTTTTTCACCTAAATGGAAGCTGATAATTCCCTAAAACTACATGTTGATCACGCTTAAATAACTTCATTACCCTTTCTGTACTGATGAAAACATTCCTTCCTGATTTAGGTTAGAACCAAGCTTGAATTAGGGCAAAGTTTTTCATAGTTTAATACATCAATGATTTATTGTTGCGATACTGAATTCAGAATTGACTGAGATTTTCTAGCTATAATATCCCCTGATATTATTGAGCCTTTTTAAAGCGTCCGATTTTTATGATTTAGGGCAATAAAATGTGAGACAAGCCGAGTTACAAGGCGCCATATGAGCGAAAGTATAGGTCATGAAAGTGACACAGCAGCAGGCGCTTTAGTACTTTCATAACGTTGTACCATCCACTTACGACCATCAAATAATCGTCCCCTATGCTTTTTGAATTATGGGAAATCCGTTTGAATCTCACGAGAATTTGATACATCATGCTGGGTGGCTGCCAAGTCTTAATAGTCCTAATAGACCTAATAGTCATCCATGAAGCAGTTGCCAGAATTTATGTCAGTACTAAATGTACTAAAACGCATTGTACAGAGGCAGTTGTAGTGTTGCGCGTGGTTGGAAAATTGCTTGATAATTAATTTATCAAGCAGTATTGGGTAATACCTCAGCCAAATTGCTGTTTCCGAGAGCGATTTTACAGCCTTTTGGATAGCTGAAACATGAACTTGATACTTTTTTTTAGTACAAAACTCTTGACATTTCCAAGTCCATTAAATTGCAGAATTTCTTTTAAGTGTACATACAGGTTAATCACTTTATACGAGGCGTGACTTTCCGTTAGCCTGAAGAAGCAAAATATTAATTGGATTTAACGCAGTGACATTGTACAATGAACCATGGGAAGGCCGTTATTCCATGTTAGCAATTATGGATTCGTCTCTCTGAATATACTGAAATTTAATACCATTCTTTGAAAGCTTTATGATGAATTTAAGCATTTTTTTGTCATCATGTTTTTCACACTGCATTGCAAACGAAGCTTGGAGATGTCTGCGTAGTTTGCTAATTCGAATGATAACAATGTAATTTCGAAATGCCTTGTGCCAAAATGCGAGGAAACTTGGCATTTGTATCACGTTGTTTGCCAATACTTATCTAGGGTAGCACTCTTATTAAATTAATCACGCTGTCTACACGTCAAGTTTATAAAAGGGTTTGGCAGGCAACTGCGTAAAGTATACGTAATATGTGTCGCAATATACTTTCAAATATAGACTTTGACGTAGATGTTTGAATTAGTTTCCAGTAGACTTTCAATTCCATTCTCCTAAAAAAATCCACGATTTCAATTTCAATTTATAAAAAAATGTTCATCGACACCTCCTCGAATATACATGTAGCATAAAAAACTTTACAAAAGCTGCTTTCCAAACTTTGAATTTTCCTTAGTTACTATAAAGATGATATGCAAAAAATCGTGAATTTTGAGACTTACAGCTTACCTCGTATTCAATTTAGTGAAATTTATGTTTATCTCCCATTGGTTGCTAGTAAATATCACTGACAAAAAATATTGAATAAAAATGTTTGGATCCATATGTTTACCATCTTACACCACGTATTGATTATATTTCAAGAAATTTTAAATAAATTTAGCAAAAACATTTTTCCAAATGTTGCACGTATGTTTCACCAAATGATTTTCAAAATGTATTGTTTTTTGTGAATGAGAGTGGTCTGGCTTATAAAAGCTTTACAGCTTACTTATTTCTTCAAACGTATCTTATAAGTTCATATTTTTTTAAACAATTTATGTTCAAGGCTGCACTAATACCTTGCTTTCACTTTATCTTACTTAGGTTGAAGCTAACATTTTCTTGCATGATGGATTTATCTAAATATCCTCTTGATGGGCAAGTCTGCACTATGGAAATTGCAAGCTGTAAGTATTCTTTACCAGTACAGTTTATCAATGAGTTTCGAGCATGTAAATTTACTGTAAAAATTTACTTAAGTTAAAAAATAGTCCATTTGGAATATAATTATTTGTAATTTTAATTGTTAGTTAACTTATCGTCGTTTCAAATGTTAAAATACTAAAAATGCACTAATACTTTACTTAGAAATACACTTAAAATTACTTATAAAATGCACCTCACAATCTGTATGTGTGCTTTTTACTTTAACAAAAAACGTCTGGATGGCACCATATTGAATATGAACCAATTCTACAGATTTGATTTTGATTTCAAACAGTAAAAGATTCCATTTCAATACATAAAATGAAATTTATACTTTTTATTCTTCTTTCTAAAGAAATTCTATTTTTTGAAATGCTCGACATGTCACCTTACTTGCCCTGATTGTTTAGTACATGTAGAAAGTACGTGAATAAAATGACGGATTTGGGACGCTCTCCTTACTATAGTGGCGTAATACTGGACATTCTGAGTTTTCAGAATTTATTTGATTTCCGTTTTCAAGTAACCGCATTGCGGGAATACGGAAATTGTTTGAGGTTCCCATTTATCGATGTTAGTTTCCTTCATATTGGAATGTGTACCGGCCAACCCAAAACATTCTTAAAATACACTGCGCATCTCAAATGGTGTCTTGTTATGTCTGGTCGCTAACATTAGTAGTCTTGTTGTCTACATTGTCGGCGAACATTTAAAAACGCAACCATGTCTATAAAACACGAGACTTTTGAGATATTTGTCTTCAGATCAGTACACCATAATATAGCAGATTGTCTTCATTCGTTTTGTAACCAGCTGTGTGTTTATAGATGTTGTGCTTAGGTCAACAGTCCAGATCAAGGTCTGCGCTAATGTATATATACTGTTGCGTCACCACGCAGATGCTAAATTGAATTTATTGTATCTTGTGTATAAATACTAGTACAGTATATGTTATTACTTTTGCTGGGATCACCTTCGGGAATGCACTATATAAGCAGCAGGGGGTACAGGCCTCTTATGTAATACCATTACCAACATCAATGAAGGCCAACAATAAGGGCCAAATTGGATATTTCTTCAAATAACCTTTGGAAGCAATGTAGTATATGTTTACGGAACAGTAAACATACGTTTCTTAGCTGAAACCTTATGTTTCAATATCACTGCTCGTCTACGAGTTGTACCAGGGCACATTAAGATGTATAAATCCCCCGATAAAGATTTAGCAGCGATTGTTACGATAGATTTAATACTGCGTTCCACTCCCTTGGGCATTTGCCTTAGATCTCACGTGCAACATTAAATAACTGATATGGGCCTTTACACATTAAAGCTTTTTCCATGGGTAATAATTAACTTCTTGACCTATAGAAAAACCCAACATCTTATCTTGTGTGGACCAAAAAGCAAGACTGTATCCCACTATTATTTATGTAGAAACCGTTAATGGAACTGGAACCCCTACAACTCTTTATTAGAACTGGTTATCCTTAGTCGTTTACACATCCTGTGCTATAAATCTTCGAGTATGATGCTAGTTAGTTGGGAATTGCATCGGATTTTCAAAGCCCATTACATAAACAGTAATTGAATTTTCTTTTAGCCGTATATGCAGTGTATACTGTTGTTGTTGGTAGTCGATATGCATTCCCAGATAAGCGTTTACAATAAAACGCGTTCAGCTATATAATAGTCATGAAATTTCAGTGTGCTGTGTTTTGTTTTTGAACTAAGAACATCTGTTGTTCTGAATATATTATTTTTAGTTATGTATACATTATATAGGAGTTTCCTTTTCAAAAACATACGTGATAGTCTACTATTTTCATAATCATTATTCATATATGAAAGATGGATGCAATAAAAATCATTCTTAAAAATGAAATGAAGTGCATTATGCATCATAATGTTTCGGTATTGTTTCTCAAATATTACGTGTAAGCAATTATGAACTTTATTCCTAGAAAACAATAAAAATTCTTTGCAATGTTAACTTTAAGCGAAATCTCTTCATCTATAATTTATATGCTAGTCGTTTTCTTTGAAGTGTTGATATTGGAATGACTAATATCCCTAAAATCAAGGACGTTTTCACACAACCAATGGCGGATTGGTTCTAAAAAACATTGGTTGCCATTGTACAAAAGAGGTCATCCATATCTAAACCTAAAAATCATAGTTTATTATTATAGGAAATAAATAAAATTTTCAAAAAATACGTAAGTTGAAAAACAATATAATTAAATTTTTGCGAAATAAATGTGTGTCAAAGATCATTAGCATTTTTAACATGTTTCTTATTGTTTAAGAGGGTATACTTTAATAGGGGCACACTAGCCATCGAGCAAACTGACACTGACCACTGATGTAGCTTTCCACACAGCAGAAATACACTAGTAAGAAATTCTTGTTTACCCAATTAATTTAAAATTAATATTGGAATGAAGATATGTTAAAAGTTGATTGTGTTTAGCAAATACATTTTTGGTAAACAATCGTTTGTTTTTATATATTTTGTGCAACTCACATGCCCAGCTTTAATACAAAATAAGGCTTTTAGAAAGGAACATTCGGAATGACCTATGACATGTTAAAGACGCTTAGTGCAAAACCAAACTTAAATATGGCTTAAATTTTCCTTGCAGTTGCTAAAACCGTCGGCGATTTAAAGTTGCAGTGGAAGGAGCCACAACCCATAACGATGTACAGTGGATTGAAAATGCCTCAGTTTGAAATACGAAATATTCGGCATTTAAATTGCCAGTCAACCTATCTATCGGGTAAGATCGATTTTTCTTTATATCTTTTGCAAATATTGTTCCAATAGGAATGGAATGCTAGAAATGCACAGCATAAAATCAAATAATTGGTTATATCGAGGAATTTATTATTAATTGGTTATGTATTCATACGCCGATGCATTTTTCCGCATAATTTATAAATATTTCATGTAACTTTGCTTTATCCTATAACGCGAGGATAAAGCCATGTATGCAAAGGTGAATCGATACAGTCAGCTATCATTCAGAGAGTTTCATCCTGGGAATCCTTTGAAATTCATGTTTTTATACTTCAGGGATAAAAGAGTGAAAGTCGATAGGCCCAGTCGCGTGTATACAGTAGATGATTTTCAGACAGATCTTAGTTGAAGCGTCTTCAAGGGCTTTTTGATCATCAATCTATAGTGTACTACTATCCAAAATGGGTTCAAGTTCAGTTTGCGCATGCGCGATTTGATTTCATGGATAATTTGGTTAAAACTGGATTCCATCTGTTTCAAATACTGGTGCTTTCTCAATTAGATTGGATCGTAAATAATGGGATCATAAGATATTTTTACAAAATCCTGTAATGGTAATTTTCATTAAGAGCTTGCAGAGGAGCGGTGTTATCAAAAGCATACGTCAAGTTCTATATTAATGATAGGTTGCTCCGCTGAAATTTAGCTCCAAATACAGTGCATGCAAATTTGGCTATTAAAAAACAGAATAGAATTGAATGCTGAAGTTTAAACAATTCCTCATTAAAATTTCAATACAATACAAGTTTTGTTATTTGAAATCTAATTCAAAATTAGCAGCTAACCTACGTTTACATCTTGAAATCAATTTACGCAAATTGCCAATCTATATGATTATATTATACATATAACAGGGAAATGGAAGTTTTTATCAAGGTGTCCAGTTGTCTTGAAAGTCAGGAAATGTACTTAAAATTTTAGCACCTTCAAAAAATTAATGCGCATTGGGAGATTTTAGTTCATTTAAAGAATTTGATATAAAAACAAAACATTATTTTTATAAAGTCTTTGAAGAAATGTCAGATTTTTGAAAAATCGTATTGGATCCTTTAAAATATGCTTGAGTTTATTCCATCACATTTTCTGGGCACCTTAAAGTTGGAAACGCTACCTGTGTTTATAATAACAATATCCTTTTTAAATCCCCAAATAAAAGTTAAGTAAATTTGGTAAAACCAACCATTAAGCCCTGTTACTTAACTCTCATTATTTGCGCGTGAGACGTACAAGTTTAAATTGAGTACATGAATGTATGAATTCATGATTTGATTAATGTGCAAATGGGATTATGTTTTGGAGAAACAAAGAAACATTGTTTCGTTCGTCCTGTTTCATCTGGCCGCTTACACGAAGTTCTAAAAGAGTATCTGCTTTAAGAAAAAAAAGTAGATAAACTGATGACAGTAAAAATATGAGTCCCAGAGAACAGCGAGTTAACAGTAATCTCAAGGGATCTTAGAATCTCATCTGCTTCATAGCATGGTAGCTATATTACATAACTTTCGTTATGCCATTATGGAACTATAGATTAAGTCTACTGTTTCTTGTTAGTAATATACATTTCGAATTCAAGAAAGTTGGCAACTCTTATCGCAATTACCTTTGATTTTTTTTTTCGGAAATTGCATTACAGGCATCCGAATAACCCGATAAATCGAAACTACGTCAACCAAAGAAGCTATGATTTATTCCTTTACTTGGGAGGATTTTGGAAATACGATAAACATATAATTATCCAATGTATCATCATATTAAGTCTTTCCAATGCCGAATAATTCGATGCTTTTAGGCGTAAGGATCTGAAACTACAAGATTTATACTTGGAAATTAAGCTTGACATATAGAGGCATTTCAGGTTTTATGTCTTTACATTATAGTGATGTGCATTTGCCATGCCCACTTTTGCACAAAGCACAACTAAGAGATAAGTGAACGTATTGTGAAAAAAGGATAAAAAATATATACAAGTCTATAGGTCTTAAAATATAAAACCTGGTTGCAGATGTCACTCAGTCTCATTAGTCAAACGTAATGATTTCAACTTGCTCGCCATCAAGTACTAGCTGGAAAGAATTTCACTAAAGCGACATGTGCATTAGTTAGACAGTGTGATTTAATGCCAGTGTGATTTATTTCAAACATATGCATTTTGTAGTGACGTACAGTGTATTACTTCATTTCAAGTGTAAAGGAATGTTGTTCAATGTGTTTTGCTTGATAACAATTTTCGAAAAGGAAACATAAATTATTCAACGTTTTTTTTTACCTAAATGAAATGTATCATCATATGCTAATAGGCCCTGTTGTGTACATGATTTTGTAAAAAAAGATCATATTTTATCGAATGTAAGCGCAGAACGATTTTTCAGTCATGTTTTCGTCTTAAAAGATACTAAAATTCTGTCTAAAAAAATCAACTCCCACGTTGTTATGACGATAATTTCATTGTTACCTACAATGTATTTCAAATGAAAAACCGCATATGTATGCTAATTGTATAATGGTATTTTAAACCGGCTTTTCCTTTAATTATGTAACTAAAACCAAAATTGCGTTTTCGTTAATCGAGTATTTGAAATTTACTTAAAGTAGAGAAGCTTGATTAATTAGCATGGGATTTGCATTCTCAATGAAGCTATATTCAAGTCAGCAGCTTGAATGAAGAGGATTAGTACAGATTTGAAATGCTGTTATCGTTGTCTTAATTAAAATATTCCATCGGTGTAATTTAAATTCTCGATATTTTATTTAATCACGCGTGTGGGATCAATTTTCCTGCATCTTGTTGACAAAATTATGCTGAGTTTGAACAACGAAGTAAACACTATGTAGTCAAACTGTATAATTTTAAACGTATGACCTCATACGTGAAAAATAGATGAAACACTGCATTTCCACATTCAATTATGGTCAGTTGTTGCTTATTATTTGCACTTTACGCTTAGATGGAGCACACGAATTTGTGGTGAAAGCGATGAATTATCACGGTCAAGTTAATGAAGTGTATTTCTTTGTCATGAAAGTTATTCAAACTATTTAATTGCAAGACTCGTATGAATCTAAAGAGTATTGCTGGAAATTTATGTTAAGGTTTAGCAGATGGCATAAATGACACTGTCTGGAACTCATGCACTTGTATTTGAAATTACTTCCTAGTATATGCGCACCAAAAACGTGTATAATGCTGCCCACACAATGCAATCACTCTTTCACATAAACTCATCACATTAATTATAATCACATATTCTAACCTCTATGATTCAAATTATCTCTATGGTTTAACCTTTTACGTCATCACTTGCATGACATTGCCGGATACAAAGTGCATTCGAGTTATATATTACGATATTACCCTTAATGCCATATCCATTATCTGAGATTATTTAATACGTAATGGTGTATAATGTAGCAGTGGAATATTTTGTTATCTGTCTGCTATTATTCATTGTCATCTGGTAATTTGTCATTGTACCCTCTTTTACTTTGTTTGCCAATCACGAAACTAAGAGCAATTCAAACTAGAATACTTTTGCTAATGGAAATTGTTCACAAAATGCATGTTAAATTATGCCTATTTTGCTTTGTTTTCAAATGCTATTAGGTAGCTTTTAACAATGTATCAACGTATAGTCAAAATCAACTTTGTTCCGGGAATTGATCATGATATGGGAATTGTCATGTCTCGAGGTATCAGGATATAATTTGTTCCATCGTGGCTCTGCTTAATAGGTTTCAAAGGGAGATACAGAACGACATGTTTAATTTCCTTATTTCTCGAAACATGAAAATAAATTCAATTTTGGTAGGTATGTACATCTGCAAAGCTACGCCAACATGCTTACAAAAATAAGGAAATTAAAATGTGTTGCTTTATATTCAACCTTAGGCGCACAATTGTAGACTACAAATATGGGCAGACGGATCTGTCAACAAATTCAAATATATTCAAGGAAATTACTACATGTATGGCAGAGTGAAGGTGTGGGTTCTTCACTATTACTTTAGAGAGGGGGATCCAATTTTGCAGTTATATACGTATTATATAAATCATACACGTACGTTATTGCATATAGTATGTGGGTTATTTTCAAAATAAACGAAAATGTTGACAAGTTTAACAAAATAGTAAACTTGTTTACAAAACAGTAATCTAAAAAAATGATGGGAGAAAACCATTTTCCAAATTTATCTGCTTTTGCTTTCAGAATTTCATTAACAATTATAATCATTGTTTTCCAACAATTTTAAACTTTGAAGCTTTGAAAAGAATGATTAGCTCTACTTGGCGATTTATTTCACACACAAATATGAGCAACATAGCTATGAAATGCAAACTTTTAGCTATAGGGGTTACATTTTGAATTACCAAGTTTTCCAATATGTAAATTAGGAAATCTCTGCTGTTATGCCCCACTTAAACATACTACTATTATATTTGCAGAATACAGCTGCATTTTGGCGGAATTTGAACTTCAACGATCAATAGGATTCCACTTAGTCCAAAGCTATTTACCAACCATGCTCGTTGTGGTAATCTCATGGGTGTCTTTCTGGATGGACGTTGAGGCGGTACCTGGAAGAGTTACTCTTGGGATCACCACCCTACTCACAGTTTCATCAAAAGCATCAGGTAGGAGTACTTTGTATACGAACTCGCTTTATTTACTTGGTGTTGGTCAACAATTTCACTTCTGTTCATTTTTGTTTATTTTGGTTTTTCGTCATTTGCATGAATTAAATTTCGAGTAAATACACCAATTATGTATGCTGACAGCAAGAGATACACCCGGCTTTTAAGATAGTCACTAAGGATTTGTGAGAACCATGAAAGAGCGTATTTATATCGTGATTTTACCCCCTACACTCATAAGATAACATCCTGCTCGCAATGGTGAACATTATGAAAGGAAACAATATGTCAAATGCAGCATAGACTATTTTTATCTCTCAACCTTCGGAGAGTAAAACTGGTAGAAGGTTAAGGATTTAAATGTTTGATTAAGAAATTACAGGAATACCTACTCAATGAGTTTGGTTACTTGTGTAAAAGAATAGCTAAATCCAGTAAGGTAACTTAAAGAATAGTGCTATTTTTGTGAAAGAGCACAATAATAAGCTTCTTTGCTTAAAGTTTGGTTGAATGCGTTTTTTATTGCATCGACTCGTATATTTGGATACTTTCGATACTGATTCGTTCAGTGATACCTCAAAACAGGATATCGCACTATAACTGTTTGAGAAAAAAAAGCAGCCAATTAGTCTTCGAAAACAACAAACATTCTGTTTTGAAGCTGGAAGTTTCCAGAAATCAATGTTGCATCATTTCCCGTCGTATTTTTTTCCAAATCCCTTGGAACTTTATTGAGGAAAGACGATTTAGGGAAAGAGAAGCATAGAAATCTTAGATTGATGGCAACTCAAAGTACTTATATGGCAATTCAAACGAAATCAAAAAAGGTCATTTACTTTTAGTGCGTAGATAAATCGTCTTATCAATCTACTTGCAAAAAAATGCCTCTGATGTTATAATTGAAAGCTTAGATTGATTCATGAAGAAGTGTTTATCTACACTGTAATTTTCTCAATCAGAGAAAAATAATTATATCAAATAAGAGCGTTATTTATATAGAGAATAATGTATAAAAACAGATTAAGAAAGAGATGATTAATTAGGTTTTCTAAATATGATTTGATGTATTGTCCTGTCATATCAAAGTTTTTCTTTACATTTCTATAACGTGCAGTAGTTTCATGACTTAAATGTCGAAAATTCGATTTCCGATTTGAACTGGATGGCTTAAGCCACAATCGGGAAAAAAAAACTTATTTCAAATAACAAAAATTTTCAAGGTTCATGCATTGAATGTCTTCTCCTAAAATGGGAAGAGTTGTTTAATTGTATTGAAATTCCGCCTGATTTCTTTTACGTATCAACTACATTTTAAAGCTTCTGTGGGGTAATACTGAATAGTTGCCTTATCTTGTTCCTCATGGACAACAGTTGATTATTTTGAATATGTTATATTTGGAAGGTAATGCCATGCTATTTCTAGAACAATGGTAGACTTTGTCCTCTTTTTAGCATGAGCACGAGAAGCGATATGCGACTATACTGTTTACAAAATTGAAACAAACTAAATAGTGTCTCAGCACAAGATGTCGATGTCTTTTTTGACGTGTACATGAGTTTCCTGTTTTCATTATGCATTCAAAATGGCAACATACAAATCTTTACAGTAGCAATTTGTCCCTAATTCAAAAAGAAATGCCAGGATTTGTGAATCCCATCATGGCTTGTTTGAACCATCAGGGAAACTGTAAACAATTAGGATGTTATTTTGTTCCAAATACGTATTGTTCATTTAATTTAGAGCACAAAATCAAACTCCCATATCCTTTATCTAGCCCTCAGTAAATGGGCAGAAATAAAATTGATAGCAGGCGTATAAGCGCAAAGGGTTGTTTTAGGATCATCGCCATCATCATCATCATGAATCTTGGGCTCAATGCCCGCTTTAAGATACTGAATGTTAAAGGTTTATTTTATCATAAAAATAAGGAAGTGCATTCGTTTCAATTTCTGTGTTGATCAAACATACTTGGGAAATCTCAACTAAACATTTATTATCAGGAATAATTCCTGCATAAAGAGTGATTCATATCATTGCACGTTTTAGGATGCATGTCCTATAATAAGTGGCAACATTCATGTACAAGCAAGAATTCTTCATCATGCTTGTTTCACATGGGAAATCGTGTTATCCATGGGCTGTGTAGTCAGGATAACCAACTTAGGGAATCTTCTAAATTATTGAGGCAGTATAAAGATTACCCCAAACCAAGTGACAAGCTGCGGTTAGTGAAAATTGCTCATCAAAGTCTGTTCATGCATTGAAAGTGATTAATTAACTGACTTATCTCAGCCAACATTTTAAATTAAAAGCTGTTGGCTCCTCGATGACAATTTGAAAGGATATTTTCACTATCTTTCTACTGAACCATCCATGTTTACGTCTTTCAAGATTCCGTTATCAAATGACACACCATATAGCATGCTTGACCCTAAATTGCTGAAGCATGATGATATAAATTTTCAGAAGTTGCAATTTCTTTGACAAATATGGTATCTCGAGACAAAGACATGAGGTTCACGTTTTTAAAACATCTTGTCTGAGTACATCAAACTCAATTGAAATTTTTATGTTTATTGTTATATTTGTATAATAAAAAGATGCCTGCGTTTTTTAGAATGAACATAAACACATGCTAGACGAATAGCAACTTGATGATTGCTTTTTTATAGTTTTCAAAATTATAGGTAAACTGGTGTTGACTTGGTCACGGTAATTACATGCTCGAAACAATGGGTAAACATGTTTAATTTTAAATATGCACAATTTAAGTTAAACATATACATTTAGAACAGAAATCGATTGCAATTTTCTCAAGAATTTATGGAATGAACAATCCAAGGTTTTCGATCTAACTTTAAACCTTGTGTCTTAGAAACTAGAGCAGCATTCTTATATAAGACTAAACGACTAAATAAATCAGTGTGAATATAGGCTAATTTTTTTTGTACTTAAGGAAGTCTAAACGTAAGATAAACGCAAAACCGCTGCGTCATTTGGGAATGCTTGAATATTGCATGTGAACGTAATTTCTTTGGCAAGTGCAAGTAACTCATTTAGATAGCAAATTTCAGCTGCATGTAACAGCTTAGATAATTGAATTTTTCGAGTCATTGATCCATTGTAATTGAAGAATTCGGCATCTCGCTAATTCACATTCAACCCAAGTCCTAATTGCTACACGGAAGAATTTTAAAAGCAGAAACGACATCTATGATCTAACAATCGCCCTGAGGGCTCCCATCAAATATATTTGTCTTAATTAAATATGCCTGCATAAGATTTAATCTGCATACTGGTATATGCAATCTTGAACATTGAAATAGTCGCCAGAAGTAATAGCAAGGTTAATTGAAAAAATACCCTCCTCGTTTGGTTAGACTAATTATAAAAAAGTGTACTAGTACAAGACTATATAAAGGAGATTGAAGCGGAGAAATTCACTAAAATTGAAATGATTACTCGTTTTGTACTTGGATAATTGCAATTAGTGCATATAGGAAGGACGATTTTTAAATCCCACAGGATTTCAACGCTGGCAAGTCATGAAAGTTCCTGAGCGAACTGAAAGGAAGTTCATGTAGGCGAATTTTATTCAAATATAATTGCCTTCTGTTGATTATTAGTTCGAAATTATTCTTTTTCTTGCCCTGCTTTCCAGAGCAAGTTGAACTAAGCTACTAAACTATTTATGTGGAACTTCGAACACAAATATTAGTGGTCCAACTCTGGAGTAGTTATGTAGGAGGGAGATACCAGTACCATCTACCTTTTTGAGTTCATCAGAAGATAGACTTCCTGGGTGAAAATGCATATTGTAAACTTATTGGATTTTCTAACATGTCATATTAAAGTAAATAAGTGATGGCTTCTGCAATCCTCAGATTTCATATAGAATTTCATTGTATTTCAGCAAGGCATTTGTGAAAAGAGCAAAAATGTTAACAATTCCAAGGAAGTCATGACTAGCTGTCAAAAAAATTCCATTAAGTTGGAATGATACCAAACGTAATAGTTGGTTGGGCATGATTGCTCTTTGGGCTTATTTGATTATCAGAAATGAGGGCATATTACCCCTGATAGGTCATTTTATTTAACCCGCACAAATGACCAAGGTGCTTTTAAAAAGTCCCAGTGCTGCAATCAACTATCAGCACCAGCACCAACGGTTTCCTAAACGAATTTACCTTTCTTGTAGTCCAGATAATGTATTTAGCAGATAAAGGAAACGTTTTCCCTCAACGTTTAATTTCCCTGTTGGCAAAGTTCCAGAACCGAGAACCCGTATGTTTGTTGGAAAAGTTTCGTCCATGGAGGTCAGGCCATCAACCCTGAGGAATTGTATAGCGAGATGCAGTACTTCATTTCCTTGACCATGCTATGGCACTCAAATTAAGCCGAGAACATTGAACAGGAACATTACCCTGTATGGAGTGTTGTTTACGAAGACCCATTCAAAGCACAAATAATCCCATATTCATGGCTTCCTCCTAACTCTTAGGACTATTGATCTGAAAATGCCTCTGAAATTACGGTAGACTTAACAGCACCTGGACGAAACTTGGGGGGGAGTTTTTATAGCCAGTGTTGCAATGCTCCTATAGGTTTAATCCACAAAATCTATTCGTTTGTTGGGAGCTCTACTGGAAAACACTTGGTGATAGATAGTTTTATGTCTTCTATTTCGTCGCGTGTGTATGCGTTTTCCCATGGATAATGTTGCGTTGCCCTCTATTTTTTTAATAGTTTTCCTGTGCACGCTACTGAGTTATTGTTGACAGGCTTAGAGCGTAGGTTATAAAATACCTAAGAAGTTGCTTCTCGAAAAATGCATCCAGGAGACTTAACTACAGTAGTTTCCAATAGCCCTCAGCGACGTTAAAATTGTAATACTTTGGCAAAGACATAGTCGAAAACATGATCCATGGGGTCTGATATTTTTGCGCTTCATGGTAATGTTATTATTGCTATTTTTCAACGAAATTGTTGAACAGTGAGTAATGTCACAATGTGGTCAAGCGTTGGTCTATTTTCGTGAGAATTCCACTGCTTCAAAATGTTTTTGTCTTCCCCACCTCTAAAACTGGGCATGCACTATAAATTTGCGGTTTCCATTAAGAACCTGTTGCACCCAAAAAACCACTCTAAAGTAACTTTTGGTAAGAACTATACATTAATCGATAACTTGTTTAATATACTAGATACAAAATAAATTTGTTGTCTGGTTCTCTCGATCATCGCTTTGTCTTTTCAGAAATATGGTTAAGGCTATAAATATGGGTTTTCTTTATATATTTTTTATATCCTGTAGTTCCAAATGGTTTTGTATATTGATATATTGATATAGTGTTATGCTGTGTAACTTAAATTAGTACAATGAAAGGATAATAAGTAAAAGAATTTCTTCTAGATTTTCTTTAATGAAGAATTGTTTGAATTCAATTATACTTTGTCAATTTCAAAGCACGCAATATATCTATATATTGGCTCGTTTTTTCCACACTAAGTAGTCTTCGTACTGAAATGATACCTGAAGGAATTAGATATTATTTTATAATTCGAATTTCAGAAAAACATTTCAAAGAAATATTTGTTTAAGCTGATTAAATTTTTTATATATTAGGATCGATTATATCTAATCCAGCATACCGTATATGTACTATAGTTACATTTTGTTCATATCATTAAACATCTACTGTACTTTCTGTATTGTTTTAGAGAATCAATTTTCTTGAATCAATACACAGTGGTGATAGTTCCAATATTTAGCTAAGACATTCACATTATTGCATGTCGAGCATCACAGCGAAGTGGATAGCGTGCCCACGTTTCGTATTTACTTAAATGTGCATGATAAAAAAGAGAAATTCTTGAGACAAATGGATGTTATCCATTATCTTAAATAGCCTTCTCCAGAAGTGATAGGCTTAACTGATTTTCCTTAAAAGCGAAATTTCCTTTCAAAAGACATCGGAGATGTATTGAAAAAATGTACCACATGGTGCAACCATTATCGAGAGAGAGCAGGTGTGAAGATGCCCAGGTTTTTATTCATAAATATAGTTTTTCCAACTTCATGGGGAAGATTGTGCAACAGTTTTACTGAAGCTCCATCATTTTTTTTCCTGGCTCCATTAATGTCATTTTCAATTTGCTTGCTTTATCGAGCTACTTGTGTAGCAGTGATTGTTTCGAAACATTTATACACACCTTCTTGTTATACATTTTATTCACTTGCGATGTTGCACATGTTGACCATGTACATGCATTTAGTAGATAACATTTGGCAGAGATTTGAAATTTCCCAAAATTTAGTATCTGAGCCCTGCTGACAGCATTAATTATTATACTATTTTATTTGGATGTTTAATCTAAATTCTCTTGAAATGGTTCCCTTCCTACTAGTCGTCTTGATATAATTTCGTTAGATAGGTCAATTCCCTTAATTACAAGCACAGACTTTTAATGTCCTAGATTTGCATAAAAGAACTGGAAATAATTGAACAAAAACCAATTCATTATCTTCAAGCTGCGTTAATTACAGATAATTACAGTATTGTGTGATTTGTCAGTAACTTTCCCGAAGCTTGTCTCAAACATTGGTACAGTAATTTATCAATGCTGAGAGAATTGCAAAATACACCATCTGTATTTATCCTGATTATCTAGACCAAAATGCAAATGCAATGCTTACTTTATCCTATATGTATTAAAACTTCTCCCGTTTTAAGGCTAATCAATATTGGTGAAACAAGTTTGTAATAAAATAAACATTAAAAAAGGCTATGATGAAATGAAATGTTCTATCCGTCATTCATGACTAAAATGATAAACATGTTGTGTGGGTATACCGTGTTCAATACATTATATCGTGTGTACATACAAAGGGGAATAAAATTAAGACGAGTTAATGCATTTAATTTGTTTTCAATTTGGAGAGATTAGCGATGAATTTCCCCCATGGTATTGATATATTCGTACGCAGCTTTCTAAAGACCTGCACATCGATTTGTACAGCTATGCGAAATTTTAAATGTGAAACTTTAAATACTATTCGCAAATAAAATAAGTTGTTATATAAAGAAACTTGCAATTAATGTAGGTTTTGCATTACTCTTATGTTAACTAATGCAGTTTTCGTTTTGAAACACATTCTCCAATTGAGTTCATAATTATAAGAGAAAATTTAAAGATGACATAGATTATGAAATATCCCCACTTTTAACCGCATCAATAATTCACCTACTGCATATTTCACTATAATTTACATCCACGATTCGCATGTTCACTGCTTTGATGTAATTGAAATACCGTGCAGTGCTCATTACACTATATTAGAGATTCAAATTTCTTTTTTCTGCTAGATGGAAACTTTTATTTCCGTTTACATGCATCTATCGAATAGCGGGTGAATGATTATCACCACTTTACCGTTAAATAATTTCATGAATTTGGTTCCCCTGCTTCGGAGGTTTTTAATTAAATTGGTTATCGCTATATTCTCGTTTCTGGCTTTAATTCAATAATCATTAAAATCCATAATTAAAGTTTTCATTGAAATGTTTGGTTGGTTAAAATGTGTTGAAAGCATTTATGTCAGCATGCCTTCAATTATTTTTATTTGGAATAAAATATGATTGAAATAAAGTAAAGCAATTTGGAATGAAGCAAAAATACCAGACAATTCTCGAATATGGAACGATATGGTTTCATAAGTCCGAAAACACCTTTTATAGTTGTCCTAACTAGAGGCGACTATTAGTTTATGCCTGTGAAAGGGCAACCATTTTTTAATTATCTCAGATTGGGTTTTCATAACCTAGAAGGAATATTTAGCTTAAAACACAGCATTAAATTAATTTCTTTATATTTTTTTCATAATTCCAATTTGCATGTAATTTTTAACAAT
Source organism: Ophyiulus pilosus (assembly GCA_033995625.1). NCBI lineage: Eukaryota > Metazoa > Arthropoda > Diplopoda > Julida > Julidae > Ophyiulus > Ophyiulus pilosus. The sequence continues at coordinate 25,850 of JAUJYV010000117.1, forward strand.
TTTTACAATTTTTTTTTTACATTTTTTTTTTTTGAATTTTGTGTTTTTGAAAATGTTTTTTCCACCATATTATACACGCCTCCGCAGTTCAATTGAGAAAATACCCACATTGTTACACCTTTGTTAATCCATGTGATATTTTTGGGGAATACTAGATTTGATTTTTTCGCAAAAAATATTTCCCCTTGATAGCAGGCAATCACTGATAGCATCCAAACCTGTAGGATTGGCATCAATAGGGGAAAGTGTTGCAATTATTTCAAGCTCATTGACTTGATAAGATGATACGAGCTTTTAGCAGAAATAGAGGGACCACCTGCTAATTTATATGACAGAAATAATTTGGTGACTCTGAGAACATGTACCCTAAATTACACATAATTGGAAGGGACCATTTCTTCAATTAAAACCATTGATTAAGGGTGGCTTAGTGCGTTTATGATTCCCCACTCAATTCAGATGCCGAGGCTTGTATTTATATGGACGAATGTACGAGGGGTAATAACTCACCCACGAGTCGTGTCTCTACCCCTTAGGTATGGGCAACGCCAATGAAGGTATGACGTACGATGACTTAGGGGGTAAGTGAGGGAACTTCCAAATTGCTGACTCCAATTTCTGCTCGTTTTGTGTTGTGACACGTGATCTGCACCTAGAAGCACCTCGCATAATTATTTTCGGGTTGAGTTTCATCATTAGCAGACCATCATTAATGTGGGGCCCTTTGAACTGTTTAAACATTTTGCACTTAAATGCACTTAGAATGCACTATTCCGAAAAGAGCGTTTGCCGAGCCATTATGTGTATAACATTTAATAATTACTACGGATGAGCGCCTAGTTATTACACATTATGATATTAGGCTTCAAAAATTAAATGAAAATATTCATGAGATTTTCAAGTTGAGCTTTTCTAGTCCGCTTCAGGGTTGCAGTCCTGACTTTAAAATTCTTAGCTGTTTGAATATTCAAAAATTGTTAGTGCAGGGATTAATTTTGGTTCTCATGGGTGGGCACGTGGCCCCGAATTGCAAATTCAAATCCACCCAAGCCTCCCTTCTATAGGCACAACCTTCATTATAACGCTGCTCAAGCGTGGGATGATCTAAATAACCGTGCATTGAGTTTAGCGGATTTCTTGTGCAACATGCGCAAAATTGCGTTCATGTTTTATTCAACACTCGTTAGGGCTACACAATGAACGCATCTCTATTGGGTAATTGCATCTATCATGCACTGATTGCCCAATATTGCCGGCTTGCGCATTTGTGACCATGAAATATTGTAGTTTGGTAGTCTGGCTCTTTCCAAGGTTAATATTATTGGGCTATATTAGTTGACCCATATCGAATGAGTTTTTAAGGAAATGTAGGGATAGCAATTTTTATCGGCAATATCATATGGAAAGCACTCTAATATCAGATATCCTAATATCTAAAATGCAGATAGACAGTTAGTCGCCGTATATTATTGAATTCTTAGGCAAATTTGGTGACATTGGGTACTTATTTAATTCAAATTGGGGACATGTTGGTGCCATTGAGACGAGAATAACTGCCTGTTAAATTTGATAATATGGATTTTTACCTCCTACAATTTCAATTTGGCATTTCTATGCTGGAAGTATGATTGTGAGATGAACTCATCATGTTAGACGTGCTTCTTCGTGTGAATAGTGAATAGTGGATGATGGCAGTTTACATTTTCAGTAATGTGAGGATACAAAAATGTATTTCACATCATCATAAAAACTTAAATTGCTTACTGGGTTAGTATGAGAATGTGAAATAAACCGTATGTGTTGAAAGGGTTGTATGAAATTGCTGTTGCTAGTCTTTTTTAAAACTACACTTGACTTATTCATCAAACACATTATGGACTCACCTCTAATATACTCGTGTTAAGCAATAGAGAGTTTGAGCCATTTAACGTTAACGAAACGATAACGATAACGTTAACGAGAAACAGCGCGGGAAGTCCGTAATGTCATTGGAATGTTATGCTTCGCATAGGGTAGTCCTTGACATTCCAGTCCGCCAGCGCTGTTTCTCGTTATCGTTACCGTTATCGTTTCGTTAACGTTGGATGGCTCAAACTCTCTAATATGGTCCTTATTACGTACGTCAATTATTGCCACTAGGTTTCGATCGATAAACTGCTAAGGGTATTTAGATTTCTATATTTCAAAACCTCGATTTAAAGAATTAGAATTATTCATTTACTATGCTGTGTGAATTCATCAGTTTTATTGGTTTTGTCTTTTAATACTACTAGTGTTTCAGTTGCTGGTGAAATTTAGTTGTTCAACTGTTGCCTTTGGCTAGACATTTCGGATTTTCAAATACATGACCAAACTTAACTTTTAATGGAAATGTCATGCCATCCAAGTTTTTTACTTCCGCACGGTTAGGCTCGCGGAAATATCGCTTATATTTCGTACTTATGTTTTTAAATTTGATAAACTGCAAACTTTCAGCTTCATTGTGTTTAAATGTAAACTAGGTTCTATTGAACAATGGATGATATTGTGTGCATTTTGGTGATATAGTGATGTGCATATTGCGTAAAATGACAGTTTTTTGCTACATAATATGGAAGACATTATTTATCCACAGAAGGATTGTTCAACTTGATCAGACTTCTTAAATAAGCCTATTATCTTGTTTCCTGAGAACTCATTCACTAAAATTCATCTTCTTAAAAGTACATTACGTAAAAGTATAATTAATGCTTCTTCGTATGTCTTAATAGAGGTTATTAAATATGTTGCTATGAAGAAACCCTTCTTTTAAACATATCTGAAAGAAATAACAACCTGTGAAAGCTCAACATCATAACCGAACTACTATGGAATTATCATTCCCTTTAGTTCCAAAATGTGATGAGCTTTATTGATTATTTAAACATATTTATAGCTATTTAATATCAACCAAACTCGAAGTTTTCGGAGTATTACTTGTTGGAAGAAAGTATCAATAGTTTATATTAAAGGGTAAAAACTTTAATGAAAAAAGTTATTAAATTGCAGTTTGTCACAACATGTCATCTTGTCCTAGTTGGCTTAATTTTCTTTATTTAAAGCTGGCTCATGTATATATTTTGACTAATCGATTTATTGAGACAGTCTTGTAGACGTTGGCTGGTAAGATTTATTGGCGGAGGACATAACAGCTTGCTTTGTTTACCCTGAATATCCTTACTTCGATTAAGATGTCATCAATCTGGTTGAGGAATGCAGAATCTGTTCAACAAAACCTTTTGGTCCCAAACCTTTAATTCTGTTTACTCTAAATGCCTCGTTATAGCTAAATTTATTATGGAGATTCGCAATTTCCAAAAGGGTTAATTATTGTATTTAATACTAGTTTATAGTAGTAATTCCAGATTAACATAAAATTTAAGCTGCAATATAGTGCCGGTAGCTGCCATAAAGCAGACGGAAGTACAGTATCTGTAATTTTGGATGAGGTCAAAATCCAGGTCAGGCCTTCAATGTGTATATCTTCTGTTCGTTCGGCAGTCGTATACAGAACATAACGTGCTTATTATGATAAATGTGCACAGCACACACATTTATGTGCAAGATAGTATATGCTGTATTATGTATTACCACAAAATGGCAAACATCTGGCATTGATTAAAAGGGTAAATCGGATACGGCATATTCTTTTAACGATGAGTTAGGACCACCCATGATTGGTCTCACGCAACCATTTACCGAGTTTGGTGACGTATGCTCATGAAAAGATGAATATTGTCCAACTTACTAAAACGATCCTGCGTGCGGCACACGTTAATGTTCTGCAACAATCTTGGTTGAATCCATTGCATCATTTCAGTCTTGGATATTAATCCATTCTTTTGTCTGAAGGTCATTTCAGCAGATCATTGTCTTGTGTTCGTGAATAAACCTTTACGATTACCAGCTAACTTGACGAGAAAATCTTTCTTGTTATTACCATTTGAAATGTATTCTGTTGTAATGGGTTAGTTCGCCTGAGACTGTCTGGCCAAAATGGTGGTTTATACAGCTCATACTGTATACATGAATAGCACGTAGTGGCAACTGACCTTTATATTAATAGTTAATTGGTGTTTAAATTCTACCATAAAGCAATTTTGATAGCTTTTATTAGTTGAAGTTTGATTTTTAACTCGTTTAATTCAGCTATTCGGCAAACTGCTCAGAACCATAGAGCAAACCTGATGTGTATACTAACAAGGTGACCTGGGTTGTTTTGTACGTATATTAAAATTGATCTAACGTAGTCTAGAAGAAATTCCAAATACAGTCGATTTATTTATAAATAGAGAGTTTGAGCCATCCAACGTTAAGGTCATCGTTATCGTTTCGTTAGCGTTGGATGGCTCAAACTCTCTAATGATTCGATTTGATTAGACGATAAGACAGTACTTGAGCTTTTTGGTCTCGCTTCCTTGAATTACCCAAAGAACACATTAAATGGTGGACTGGGTACGAAGGGGTAAAGGGGCACACCCACAACTATTGTATAAGGCTATCATTACATTTTTCTAAGAAATATGTGGAAAGAGGTATAATTAATTTTTTTTTTTGCAAATAAATGTGTATTAAACGCTATTATTAAGCTACTATAAAAGGTCATTAACATTTTTAACGTATTGTCTAATGGTTAATGGACCCTATCCCTGTTTTTGTTTAAGTATTGTAATATTTATTGTAGAAGTATACATTTTCGTTGGTGTGCTAAACTTGAATCTTAGATATGTTTCAACCATAAATCCTTTTAGAGTGTAATGTTTTCATGTAAGAATCTCCATGGCCAATATACATGTTCAGTTCATGGACATGCATTCTAAGTTAATGGTATCTGACAATCCATATCGTAACAACAAAACGAATGAATTTTGCGCGTCATCAGCAGTGTGTTTATACAGATGCTGCTAGATACTCGAAATGCACAAGTATTCCGTTCAAATATCCATCAGCAGATAGATCAATCAGAAGCAACTATGAAATGAATTTCATGTTCATGTCAGTGAGCTTCGTGACTCTTTGATGTGTATTAATGGCACTGTCAACATTTGCCAAACGCTCGTACTTTTTTTTTCAGTATGTACGATGCGAGAATTAATGCTCGTGTTGATCACGTGCTTCATGGTAGTAATTGCAAATAAAACTTGCGACAAACATCTAGTGGCGTTAACGAACCTATTAACGAACATATGTTTCATGTCCCACATGTTTATATAAAATGTAAGTTCACCAGTAATCTCGAACGCCCTTCTTTTGCCTCAAGGTGATATATTAGATGCGGTGTTGTAATTAACAGTCGACTGATTTTGAGATAACTCATTATGTGGGTTAGCGGTTAGGTACATTTTCATTAACATGTTAATTATAGTGGCAAGAGGTACACGTTTAATGTCACTTTGGCATTCATATGACTGAAACAACACTGCTGATCTTTAATTTGAAAACTAATAATGGCACAGTATTTTCACGAAAAACATCTGGGTGAACCACACAAGCATTGATCTTAGCTGCTCATCTTGCTAATGAAAATCCTCCATATTGCTACACATACTTGTAGTTTGACAATGGAGGTAAATTACCTCCATTTATGAATTCTCATAAAGTTTTTGGTGAGAACTATTAGTATTTGCAGAAGCTTTCTCCCGTATATTACATGTTGTGTTCATATTGGCTTTATAGGTTTATGGCTTTAAATTCATAATGGCTACACGCCCAAGTTTGCATGAATGGCAAAAAATAAAAGTATTTTTTTTCTGGTTTTTTTTTTTGTGTGTGTGGCGCACGTTATTTAGTTTTTCCCATCAGAAGTCCAATGTATTTCTTTACGCAATTTTATAGGTGTGCAGAGCAATCTGCCTCAAGTATCCTACGTCAAGGCATTGGATGTCTGGATGACGTTTGCCACAGGCTTTGTCTTTGCTGCTCTTCTGGAATTTACCCACGTAAACTATCTTTGGCGTAAGACCACAACCACTAAAAAACAGACCGAAAGAACAGTGAAAGGAGAGACCTGGGTGCCCCTTAATCTCGTAAGCATATATTTATTATAAGGATTTGCATCTATGTAGCCTGCTTTTCCCTCATGGTATGTCATTCATGGATTTTACTCTTAAAATACTCAATTTTAACAAAAATCAAGCAAGATTTCAGTTTTACAACAAAGTGCATTTCGAGAGATTGCGCAGAAACGAAAAAAATATATATTGTATGAATGCTGCATTATATGCAATGCGTACAGCATGTGTTCAGTTTGTAACTAAGGAACTTGTTTTTGCTTGCATCATTCAGTAGATTTGTTCTATAGATTTTTTATCTGAAGACTTACGTCATGATGGATTGCATTTTACCTCTGTGTACGGTCAATTGTTCCTGTCTCGAAAAGTTAAAAGGAAGGTTTCGATTTTTGTAGTTGCTATACTCTAGTTCGATGTTTGCATGCCGTTAATGGTGGGCACTTATGTAGAAGTATTGTCTTGATAAATATTTATCTTGAGACTGCTCAATTGCTAATACCTACGTCATATACCAGCAATGCAAAATTTTGACTCCTATTAAGCATTTTCAGTAATTATTTTAACAGTAACACTTAGTATATCTAATGTAGTCACTTATCCACTGCACTGATACGTTTGCAGAATTTTGGATTCTCTAGTGAATGCTTAAAACCATAATTACACTTTAAAAGTTTCAAAATTGGAACACCAAGAATCCAAATTTATGTTTTTGAAAATCAACTGGAAACTTAAAATTCTACATAATTTTTAATATACAGTAATGGACGTTACATTGCCTGTATATGATGAGTAGGAGGCTTGACATTAAAAGTATAAGCTAATTCCAACACACTGGTTTGCGTTATCTTTGGATTCCAGACTTCAGACAAAGGAAAAACCGACAACAATTTGGGAGACGATCAGGGAAAATTCGTCGTGGTTGTCGATGACCAGTCCAACAAACTTGCTGCTCGTCGAATAGATGAGCTGTCCCGTTTTGCATTTCCCATCAGCTTCTTCATTTTCAACATCTGCTATTGGTCCTACTACTTAAATTAAACCTGGTGATGACCACATCCAAAGATATATATATAATTAGTTGAAATTCCCTTGATGGGAGGAGGGACTATTGCTGGTGGAGTGTCTTGCAATTTGTACAATCGATGATAACGTTGGTAAATTGGAAGAAAAGATTCTTATTTTATGTACTGTGTTCTACGAGATTTGAAAGAATCATCCAAAGAGCGCTATTCGCAAAATGCTGAATCCGATATGAGTATATCAAACGAGTATACCTTATTTAGTGGTAACGCTATTGGTACACCATAGCATTAGAACTTTAATTAATCTAAACGATATACATAATTTGTATTTATATTCATTTTGTTTTATATCAAAATCTTCCGAAATTGGATGTTATAGCAATTCACATGCTTAAAACTACGTTTTTGTATAGCTTTGTAGCTATTATATTATATCTCTTATAGCTTTTAGATTCCCGCATGTCTTTCATATAAGTCACGGATATTTTTTTAATTTATTTGTCATGATGATAACTATCTTCGTACCGTGTTTGTATATGGTTTAGTTTTCTTTAATCCCATTGCTTCTCGTAACAATTATTCCTTACAATTATATATTTTATCGTTTTCGATATATCACATACTTAACGTAATATCCAATATATTTAAATATATATATATATTTATAATTTAGCCGTGATGGAAGACAACAAGAATAATAGGATTCAAATTTCAGCAATTAGTTAATCATGTTTTTAGAAATTATAATCTCGTAGTGGATGTGCCTCGTCTCCTATTTATTCGTTATAAATTTACATGTTATTCATATAGGAACTTCGGAAACATTTTAAGCTTTTCGCTTCCGGTAATTTTCGGATCTAATGATTCGTTCGTATTCATTTTCATCGAAAAACTTATAATGGGCGAATTGCTCTTAATTGTCGAGGGTAAAGTAACCATTGGACTTTTCCACGATGTGAACAATCTTGAAAGCCTAATTCATGTTGCAATAAAATTCCTTAGAAAATGTAGTAAGTGCAGCTCGAGCATTGCGCTCATAAATATGGAAACTCACTTTCACAATTTTTTTCTTCTGGCTTTTGAGATGAAATTTTGCTATTCAAAGCAGATTTTTGATGAAACCAAGCGTATATTTCCTTTCAGCATTTTCCTTTCAACATAGTGCATTGAACTTCACGTGGAATTTCTATAAGGTTCTTAGTTTCTGGTTTCCTCGCCTCTAATTACCTTTTGCAAGCTTAATTGAACACTCCAGTATATAACGTTATAATACTCAAATTTCCGAATTCTTTAAAGTTTCTTAGCTTGCTGTTCTCCACCTTTACAATATTATAACATTGACCATAATAATATTTGGCACCATGTAAATCGAATTGCCATTAGTTCCGAATTACTCATTATGTACGATCAAATAAAACAAGTTCTTGGAATATGGCTTGAGCCTGTCTCAGCATGGTTACGGATTATTTCAGCTTTTCTTTTAAGCTTCACCCTAATAACCCCAATTCGTTAAAATCGTGGCGAAGTGAGTATTGGTAAATTTGTGAGCCTTTGTTGGCTATATCGTCGGCACCTTTGAAACCATTGTTTTTTAATTATAATGGGCGCTTCTATAGAAGGAATGCCGCAGTAGTGATTTCATTAACAGGAAGAAAAATGGTGGGTGTTGTTCTCAATATAGTAGTTGCATCGAGAGCCATTGCAACCACGTATGCAAAGTAAGTAGAAAATAATTTTGAAGGCGTTGTTGTTTACTATTATGTGTTTTATGGGATAATTTCAATGACATCCAAAGGTTAATGAAAATGGAACTGCTGTTTTTAAAAGCCAGCCTCTAGAAGAATTTTAGGTTCTTCAAAATAACTGCTATGGGCCATTGCTGTAATTGGAGTCAATAGGCTAATGAATACATTTAGTTATTTGTCATATACTTGCAAATTCGTATTCTGCTAAAATAAAACAGTTTAGTCGGTTGTTCTATACAAGTGTATGTCCCTAGTGTAACTTAATTTTCAGAGAGAATGCTGAAATATTTGGTAAAATTCATCGCACTATGCATAGTCAACATGTTATGTCGTAACCAGTCCCATTTCACATTTCTAAACTATCTTCGCGTGAAGTTTTAATTCCTTTATTCATTAAGCTTCTGTTTTATTTCGTTATTAAAAGCAGAAAAGTTTCTCAACCACTTTAATTTGTGAAGGCTGTTCTTATTTCGCTTCTCTTTACCAAGTATGAAACTGCACATATCATTTAAGATTTGAGAGAAAATGTGGTGTTTTTTATTAAGACATTCGCTCTCCAGATAATTACAAAATGAAATATTAATTTTTATGACGCGAGTCTGCCAACCACATTGTCGGATCTTTCGCCATCTTCCACTACATGCCCATTTTTACTTTTTGCGTTATCTGATTCTTTAACTAGATCATCTTTTGGCGTTTTGTTGACGCGAAAGGGGAAAAAAGCATTTTCATTTCAAATATAACATATCTCTATCTTTTCGATACATCGAGGTTGTGACCGGTGAATCTTCATGATGTGTCGGTTCGCTTCTGCTGTAACACTCTTGGGATTTCACTGGAAAATTGAGAGTCGCTCATCCGACTGCAACCAAGGATGTATTTGTACATTTAAAGGGCATAGGGCTGACCGAGTTTTTTTTAAACGGTATGTTTCTTTAAATAAAAAATGTTTCTATAAATTTTAGGTTCAGTAAAGAATACTTATCTTGAGAATACGTAACCAGTGTTTCAAAATAGACTTGTGCTTATACCTAACATTATTGACTTATTTCGTATTTCATTCTTATAAAAACCCAGCTTATTTTGTTCTTCATTTTAATAATGCAACTTCACGGTATCGAATATTATTACAAGCTCTGAAAAGTAAACTCAGTGTTCATAAGACGTCGGTGTAAAGGAAATATTTCTTGTCTAGACCAACCCTTTAAATAAGTTCGGTCATCTTCAGACGACCTTACAGCACATATATAACAGACGTATATATCATGCCGTATATCGGACTTTTCTATAAAATTCTTTCCAATATTGTAGTATAATTTTTTCATATATTTCTAGACATTTTCAATACTTTTCATAAAGCAGTAGTCCTACATTAACAATATTTGCGGCGTTATATACTTGCCAATACATTATAATTTGCACTAAAATTGGATGTCAATTCTACATTGTTTTAAAAACAACATTTCTGATGTAGTGACATCTAGTGAGTTTTGTGAGTTTTACGAAAAGTTCTGTGCGAATGCGAGACACTGTATGCAGTCTCAGTACAGATTTTCTGTAATATGACTCTAGTGCAGAATAAACTAGCTAATGTTTTGGCTGCTCTCATCCATTAAAAGTTTTAATATGCATTGGACAAGGTCTGGAAAGTCGAAACGCTTCCTTCCGCTCTGTCTTATATCCTGTTCTTTTGGAATCAACGTAGAATTTCAAAAGACTGTTCGTTCGACAGGGAGAGGAAAATGAATTAAATATATTGACGTCCAAAGTTAATCAGTGCACGTAGCTCTATCGATGTTAATGCCAGACTCCTAAAAATGTCGAGTCTTCTGGAACCCTTTTTTTGGCCCTTGCATATGCATAGTTCTAACTTTAAGTACGAGTCATAAATCACCGTCCAATAGCGGAAAATCTAAAATAGAGCATCGAAATGCTTCGATCCCACGCAGGAACTTGTTGAAAACAGACGGCTCTATAGTTCGCAATAACTGTCAAATTCAAAATAATATCCGTTGTCTTGTGTTTGTTATCGCTAGTGCTAGATCTAGTCGATGAAATGTGCAGACATTTAATATGTTCGTGTTGACCTTCTTGCATCCCCCGCATCACTAGCGCAAAGACAAACAAACCATTTATTTTCCAGATCAATTTTGTTGCTTCGGATTTTGTAGCATTTCTCTGAATCCCAATTTCGATATGCAGTCATATAAGTATTTAACGTTTGATGTGTGAGCGTAGTGAAATTTTAACCGTTGTTCATAAAATACCCGCGTCTGCGGTGTCATAAATGCACTTGCATATAAATACAATTTGAAAAGATATGCCTAACGTCCACACTTCTTGAGTCCTAACGTCGTTAAGAATGTCTGAAAAGCTTGCGGCAAATAACGCAGAGTACTTAAAGCTGGAAAACATTTACGGATACATAAAGATGGCAATTACCATCCAACTATACAAAGCTGAAGGCAAGGATTTACTAAAAACTTAACATCTCTATATGATGCTGAAATAAGAATATATGCGGGGTGAATAACATTCCAACGGCAGAAATTACCATTCTACCATGCACTGTAGAACGTAAAAATTGCAATAAAAAGCAGCAAATACAACGTGTTTATATGGCTTTTTGAAAGTCTAGGTAACGAGTTTTGAAAATTGTTATTTCAGTTTCGAGTGATTTATGAATGTAGCCATATTAAAATTTTGATTGAAGCTGTGAAATTAGAGAAATCCATTTAAATCCTATATTCCTAAAAAAAAATCTAATTTCTTACAAATATAGTGTAATAAATGTGTTGAGAAATGGCTACATTCAGAATAGATTCTTAGGGAATCTAAAGAGAGATTCAGGGAGATTTTATGTAAATCTTGTCATGGATTATCTTAACAATCGTGACAAAGATTTTCATCATTTGCCTACTTTTGGTTATTCGATTTTGTGAATTTATCCCAGATGGCGCGCAAGTTTCAATGCAAGTTATGATGACTACTTGCTCAGTAATCCTATTTCGAAATTCGAGGTTAGCAACTAAACCTATATTTATTTTCCATGACGTCAATGTCATGCCTTCTGGCAAATGCATAATCGGTCATTACGTGAGTATAGTAAGGAGTATATGTCATGATGTGAAACTTTTGACATTGCATTCTGTTACCGTTGTTCTGACATTAAAACTACGCCCTAAGGATAATTGCATTGAAAACCATTTTTGCACACATTAAAATGTTTAAATTTGTGTTATGGAACAATTTCTAAGCTGTTGAAGCATCTTTCAAACTTTCTATCAAAATAAAATATCACGTACTGTATAGAACCTGTAGGCATTGATTTACTCGTATTGCGCATGGAATACCAGTATTTTTGTATCAGCTCCAAACATTATTTAACCCATGTCTGCCTTTACGCCCCACTCCGACTTACTTTTCCTAATTAAAGTCGCAGTAATTTGGTTTAAAAGCGTATTTCTTATCTAAACAAGTGAAAGTGCGCACAAATAACAAATCAGCCATCCAATTAATGCTCATTACTTGAATTCGAGCAGTACCAGCTTTGTTCGTAGACCGCGATAATGAGCTATAACGAGATACGTCTGTTGTCCACATTTTGATTGGAAACATTTATTTTCACTCAAGTTGTACTTTTAAATTTCTTCTTTGTTAAACGACAGTATTGCATAGTTTTTTTTACAATTGAAAAGAAACTAAAGTTTGAATTTGTGAAGGCGCTACGAGTGCCACCTAGTAACGTGTTGAGCAACTCAAATTGGTTACCCTTTTCTACTATCGAACCATAAAACATAAAAGAAACAAAATATCACCTATCAGAAAAAAGCGCCTGGTCAGCATAATTTTCAAAGTAATAAATCATGATAAGTAACGAGATGAGAAAGATTAGCCAATCATCTTTCGGCAAACATGTCATGTGGTGTTTTAGCAGCGCTCCATTCCCACTATTGGCGTTTCTTGTCCCCAATTAATTAAAACGACAAGGGTGTAAATTTGTGCGTTTTTTATTAAAAGGGGTTAACGTCTTTGGTTAACATCACACCCTAGCTCAACAGAGATTTTGCTTATAAAAGTTGATGTTGGTAGAGATTGATGAGGCGTTAATAACTTATATAATTAACACTGCCGCAATTAAGATATGCCCTGACTCGAGTGTCGTGTATTCACTACTTGCATATAGGTAAATTATCTAGTTTTCCATAACTTAATCCTTTGACGTCAAGGTTTATCACCATCAAGTTGTTCATATCGTGCTAACTTAAGGTGTTCTAAAAAAAGATGTTTTTGGCAGTAGGCGAAATATTTGCTTTATTTTTCTCTGCTTTTTGCATTCCATCGGAAGGAACCCTATGGGGAAATAGATTTCTTTTCCAAGTTGCGTGTCGAAAGAAATTATACACAATAAGAAAGTTAATTAACTCCTGGCGTGTTGCAGCCTTCACACATTGACACGAAACAGCATAGCGTAAAAATTAATCTGCAAAGTAGAAAAAAAAAAGTTTTTCCCTTTAGCTGAAATTAGACTATTCATGCATGCTGCAGTTTGAATGTAATGAAACTTAACTTAATTTAATCGAGATTTCGTACTCGATACTGTCTAACCATGAAGTGTGGTTTTATGTGCAACTATTTTAACTTTATTTAAACCTTTCAAAATTTTTTTTTGGTAATTGTATAGACATTTCAATACACTCGAAAGTAAACACAAACGTTTAGAAAATTTTAAAATATGACATAGCATGTATAGCATCATTGTCGCGTGATATTAAGACTGTATATTAAGCCTATGTGAACTGACAAAAGGAGTACAAAGGCACGTATTCATAAACTGTCGAAGACTGAACAACGTAACTTTTCTAACACCACTTTTTGTTAATGTGAAAATTTGGCTTAATATACAAAGAACGTAAAATCACTCATACGATGAATACTGCCATTCATACATTCTTCTGAAAACTAATTTGCTTCACGAAGCGCACTTTCCTTTTCTTGTTAAATTTATGACTTCCACGTGCGGAAGTATTAATAACTACTCTGTGCATTGAAAGTAATTGGAATGAAAAGTGAAATTTCAGATCATGAGATGCTCAAAAACGCGAAGACCTTCTGCCAAAACAACGTCATATGTTACGCAAATCCAAATTACTCTAATAAAGATGCACATGCTCCCAAGACTGAAAATGTTCCCTTTTAAGGTGTAGGAAAAATTGTAAGCAAAAATATTTTTGCTTATTAACCAGAGCATAGCAGTTTGTAGTATGCATTCTGACGTAAGAAAATGGCGCCTGAATCACCACTTAGTTATGCTTTGATAACTGGCGACACCTTTCACAAATTCCAACGTTATTTATGATGCATTTGGTGAAACTGTTTTGCGTGCAGAGTTTCCTGTGACAAATTGGCATGAAAATTGAAATTTTATGCGTTTATTTGTATCCATCATGCCTTTCCTCTCTTGTTTTCTTCTATATCTGAAATTGCTAACCACTCGCGTTTCTTAATAATTTATTGTCGCATTATTTCGTATCATTTTCAGCATTTGGTGATATATAATTCCAATATATCACATAAAATAAGACAGGCGCTTACAAGCTGAATATAAATTCATTTGACTGTATTTTCAGCTCAAGTTGAACTTTTCACAACGCTTAAGTAATCTGCGGGTCAATTTTCTAATTTGGGCATTAAATATTGCGTTTGCTGTTCCGTATGTTTGTTTTCCAAAATTTCAATTATTTTATAAATGAACCATCGTTACATTTGAAATGCTTCCCCAGAGATAAATGAAAAGTGAGATGGGTTCCCAAACTATCTCCATTTGCGGATCCAAAGCCATCGTAGCGTTCTACTGGTTCTGATAACTACACTTACTAAAACGATAACTGCGTTTCTCTATATATGGTGAATTTGGAAGAGTCTAGTCTCCTATGCTTGGTTGAGTGATTTAGAATTGAACGAGACACGGTTTTTATAACATGATTCTCTCCTTGCAATATTTTGGAACAGCCGTTATTAAAGAGTGAGCACTCTTTTATCAGATCAGGTCAGTTGTGGGCATCTGGAAAAGACAGGGTTTATGAACGCCAAAGAAAATGACATTAAAATCTACAGCAAAAATCTTCATGCACCAACGCTTCTATATAGAAATCCTTTTAAGAAAGCTGAAGGTGGGTGTTGTAGATATTTTTCTAACATGAGAATTTCATATTTATACGAGACAAGCAACTAATACACATTTCATGGTTAGCTCGCAAAACATCCTTAAGGTTACGTATACAAATTCACTTAAGTTGATTTATTTATTGCTGACAAACGAAAACGGCAGGCAATTTAATATTCGCATGTACAATACATGGAAATTCTGGGGAAGTAGGCCTATCCAATTTGGTTTATCAATCACTTGAATTGCTTGACATTCCACGAGGCAAAAAAAGAGAAACTATTCAGTGTGTGGAGAGATATACATTAAAAGCTCAGGAAAAGTAATTTATATTTTAGTGATCCTAGACTGGCCGGAATTAACCCTCTGACTCGGAATCTCTTTTTTACCCTACTAAACGTATAATCGATTTCTGCTTAAATAGTTCTAGAAGAAAATCTTTTTTATAGCATTGCATCCATGCGAAGAATTTAGGGTTGCATTTTATATATATAACCTCTAAAAGCTCTAATGTTATAATCGGACGGTGAGGAAAATAATTTTTTCAAAGTTTTAATATTCATAAGTTTTCAGAAATGTATCCGATTTTATGATGCAATTTAGTATAATTATTAAATATACACTATATCATTTTCTTTGCCGTCATTTGCTTTTTAGTAATTTGTGCAATTTTTTCCTGAAATTATCTCAGGAAGTCCCGAAGGGAATGATATATGTTTTAGAGCTCTGAGAGGAACCACTAATGTCTTCTTAGATAACGATAAAGCGAAGAAAAATGTATTTCAAAGCACTTTAAGGATACCTGGAAGACAAAAGAGCATTCGGTTTTAAGTTATTCAAATATATGAAACCAAAATCAGTAGAAAAATAAATCTTGTGATTACCGTTGTATAAATTAGCAAATGTATAGGTGGATTGCATGCAAATGTAGCGAGATAAAATTAACATTTTCATCAGTCTAAAGTTATAAACGAACTAGATTTGATTATTTATGAAATTCTGGGCGAAAAAAAAATTACCGTGCCATCAGATCATGTTGTCAATTCCATTAGTGAGTGGTTTCCGGGCGTCGAAAATTTCTGAAATCTTCCCTACGGAAATGGATGCACTTCACATGTAGACATTGTTTTCGCTTTTAGACAATAATAAAGTGCAAAGATTTCGTACCAATAACCCCTTCACTTTTTAGACATCTTATGCTACTTATATTACGAGTCAACAGTAGTGGTGGTATCGAAGAAAAAATTGGATATCGACTTTGATGACAGTTTGATGTCAAGTTACATAAATATAGTGCGCATCTAATGTCGTCAATGTCTTGCAGGACAGATTTTTGAAATGGAATTTGATATCACAAATTGCAATAAATAAATAAATCGAAACATAATAAAAATATGAATTATGGATTATGACAATGTAAGTGAAAAAATTGCAGCGCTTTTTTCTAAAATGCATGTATAACAAAAACTACAGAATGCAATGTAATTCCATGTAATTCCGAATTTTGTTGGTTATAACTTTCTTTTCAAATTCTTCTTAATACAATCATTTATTTTTCTGGTTAATTATAGCAATCATACGTACATTCATTAATGTTTAAAGTATGTACTACAATTTTGAAAATATAAGGTTCTCGAATGCTTCTCGGCGCTTATTGAATTAGGTTTCATGGGATGATAAAGAAAATAAATATATTGCCAATTAGGGTTGGTATATATGAGAAAATTAAACCCTTTATTGTTCTAATTTTTGTTGTTTATATGCTCTTTGAGGTTTTGAATCAATTTTTTCATAAAATTGAAGTAACTTTTTACTGAAGTTAAAAAGTTATATTAAAATTTTGTCTTAGGAAGTACAATACATATATTAATGAATAATACCAAGAAAATCCATAGAAATCCAATCTTTAGTTTTATTATAATACTCTGAATAAAATGGTGGGCTTTATCTTTGGCATTTCCTTTTATAAGATCAATATAAAGTTTTATGTGCTGCTTCTAGGTATTAGTTTGGTATGTTTTTTCAGCGATGCAGATCATGCCATTGGCTAAATTTCTTTCGTATATTCTGATTGTATATTGAATTCATCGAAAGCATCTTATCAGCACAAATGTAACATAATAAGGTAATGTATTTCACTGTGGTCTATCGGTATATCTTTTTTGTATTGACATGAGCAATCAGAACTCAGATGAAATCAGTATAAGATTATAATACCGTACAACATACTTTCTGTAGATTTCATTGGTTGTACCATTGGAATTTTCAATTCGATCTAGTAACAACTTTGATCTATAGAAAAAAAATTTGGTCAGGGTTTCGGATGCATGTAAATTCGATACAAATGTGATTGTAAATTTCACATTAGGAGATGACATATCACAAATTTTTAGTGATTTTGCAGGGTGAAATACTTACGTATGCATTGTCTTATTTATTATATAATAAATTCACCTACGATCAATACACGTGGGAGCAAAGTGCGAAAGTAAGTCAAGACAATACTTGTTACTGAAACCTGTATTCCTTGTACGTTTTGCACGACCATTGATGTCCCCCTGTGGGACACTCCCTAATGTGACAAATTGGACCTGATACGTGCTTCTGTAAGCGCAGTTTCAATCACTACTGTCCAAACGATGATATTTATTTATTTATCAACCCTGCTATTTGTATTCCCCAATAAAGGCACCTCGAACATAAATCAAACTGCGTAGTCCTGTCAAGACTAAATATTTAGATTCTTAGCCGTACTTTATTATAGCAAACCTTTCCTTGTGACCCTTAAAATCAATCAAGGTTATATTACAACGTTTCTAATTTTATACGTAACAATTCGGCGAATATGGCATAATATATCAGCTGTTAAAACCAAAGAGGGCTGTTTCTGTGGAGGAAAATGAGAATTTATAGATTTTGTTTAAGTTTTAAGCATTCATCTAAACAGTTGTAACCGACGGATGGAGAAAAACAATTTTAATTATAATATACGAATACAATTAATTGTTCGCCAGGAGACTTTTTTTTGCAAAATTATGCAATTCCCCCGTCTAATTAAAAAATAAAGTAAACTTAATTGCGAAATATTTCGAATGACGTGATTAATTTTGGATTTTTGTTTTTGCTGGGTGTATTTATTCAATAACGTTTATATTACTATAGTGACTCTTACAATTTTACAAAAAATACCAGTTTCCTGATGAATGGTTCATACTGTATGATAAAATTCGATACATCCTGCTAAATAAGACTCCATCACTTAAAATGTATGACCAACGCTATCCGCGTGAACAATTGACAACCTTCGGTGGACAAACGATGACGACGACGGGATTAAATGTAACAAAAGTGCATCTGTCATTTGGCGGGTTGTCTTGGCAACCAGACTCGCAACTTTTGTGAACTGTTCAAAACAAGTGACCAAAAGCTGATATATCAATCACACTGTTATTTAACGGTGTTCTTCTTGGAATAGTTAACTTTTATGAGTATGTTTAAATGAATATAGATCTATTTTATTCTTTACCAATCGATTTCACTAGTCTGAAAAGTTCTGGCTATGTTTTTGTTGTTAGAAGTAATGACTATATATTTACTTTCACCCCTGTGTTTAAAATATTGTAAACTTACGAAGAACCTGGCAGAGGAATAATTCTTCAAGAGGAAGCTTTCATTTAAACTCGCAATGATATCTTATACAATTTTTATTTAATCGATAACTTGTTCTGCAGGAGTCATCTTCTGCAATCGTCTGCTGCCAAAAGCGTCATATATTTTTGTAAAATTTAAAATGTATGCAGGCGTAAAAATCAGGATGGCTAGACTAGAGCAAAATACGATTTTCACTTTTTATCATATTCTTTTTGTTTGTAAATTCGATTAAATATAGAAAGTTCTGTCAGTTCAAACAAGACCATTACCGTTAATATTCTTCAGCAATTTCAGAAGATTTTCGCTGAATCATTTTTTGCTCAATTTGTAAATATTGCGTGTCTACATCTTTTTGGAAGCTTCGTATAGTCTGGCCCCAAGGTCTCACTCATTAGCCCCAGCTATATAACCTTTAATGCATGCGTAGAGAGCTTTATCTCAACGGCAGTTAGCACGCAACAAAAAAAATTACCATATACATTATACCCCCCTCAAGCGTTCAATTTTATCCCGCCACGTGCGTTAATTAACTGAACCGTGCTTAGCTTTATCTACTCTGAAAAAAAATAGTAATAATCGTTCCATAATTCAATATTCGAGCCTAAGTTCCTTAATACGATTCCGTGGTTGTTGTTTTTTTCACTTATTTCCCCTCATCATATTGACGTTTCTGTGTTTCTAGCACGACCTAAAAGACCAGTAGTCTTTCTCATAGCATATCGTAGCAAAGCGTTTTTGGCGTCCCTACGTGGCTCCGCTTCGCAGCTGCGCAGTTATGCTAGGCCAAGATTTCCATGCATCCCATACAGAGTTCGTTTCTCCACAACTACTATTTGACAAGCTAGCATTTACCCATTCACTGCCTCGACATTGCGGCTGGCAACTTTTTAAGATAGGCAATTTTTGCTTTTTAGCACGTGGCAGCGTTGCTTTTCGGACGTGGGCAGAGGTATTTAGTTTAATCTTCAAATAGTGCAAGGTTTTGAGGTTGCCCCATGGAGGCTCTGTGTTCCGTGTCATCTTAAAACCATGTGCTCAATGAAAAAGATGCTGAAGAACTTGTGGCCCGTTTGCGGCCTGTTTTTAATGCTGGGCATTGGCGTGTCCAGTGGCCATAACGTGCACGAAAGCAGGTAAGACACTCTGTTATTATATTTTTTAACGATGATTACTATATATGAAGATGTAAACGACCTGTTAAAAAGGTCAGCTGATTGGGTTCAAATTGATACAACATTCCTCTGGTGGTTTGTATATCATGTTTATGGCGTATTGAGTAAGTGGGAGTAATTCCGTGCAAAACCTATATATTATGAACTCTGGAATACCATGTGCAAACTAGGGGTCCATATGAATTTCCGAGAATATTCGCTGGTTTACTTTTGATACGAACACGTGATATCTTGGTTAGCCCAGTAATAGAAAATCTGAATTAAATATTGGTTTTCGGACAACCAATTTTGTAAAATTAGCAAAATTCCTATTATCTTTAAGCATTTTGTTCTAGATGCTTGCATAGTATAAAGAGGTTTATATGTAGGTATTAGTAACCCATATTGATGAATCTCTTGATAACTCCTAATTATGATTGGATTGGCGTCTACTTTATAATTAAACCCCGAGTATAGGGAATAATAATTAAAGTGTTAATACGCTCGGCAATTAAGGGCTGTCTTGGTGCGAAGTATTCCCTTTAAGTTTAAATTCGGCTCAAATATTTCGCAGGTAATTCATTGATGGCAGCTGCACATTTTATGTATAAAAAAACTGCTATAATACTTTCTTCGCATTTGGCAAAGTGGTTGACATACTTTTTGGGAAAGTGAAAAGTGTGGGGTAAAAAGCACGTTTCTACTAACCTTGAGTTTTTTGAAGGGGGGAGGAGGGAGATTTTATTATTTCTAATTCAAGCAACAAAAAAAACATTCAAAGCCACCGGGATAAAACCCGTTACTTTTTTATTGGTAGTAATTCCCCTACTTGAATGCATACTCTGCACTAGAGGTATTTCTAGGAAGTTTTCAATTCTCAATATAAAATTTTATGATTGCATTTCGAATTAATCTCATCATTTGGAAACCTTTTTTGAATTTTGACCGACTTATCGAATGACCTATATGCCGCTTTATTCCCATTTACATCTCTTTAAAAGCTTTAAAAGCAATGAAAGTGAAGATATACGACATGCACCACTTGATGAAATTTCAGCAATAAATTGACTTCAGATCTGGATTTTAGATTGCACTTCTGTACTGGTAGAATTGAATAAAGATGTCTCTATTTCTGTTCACGATCAGCTTTGAAAAGGTTTTCGTTTAATTTGATGTTTTGAACTCAATAAACTGTATTTAAAAGTAGTTGGCGATGGAACTTATGCAGATTTTAAGTTCAGGAAGACTTTCTGAACCCTTCTACTCACACATCTATCAATTGATTAGGCAATCATGAACCAATTTTATTCCTGTGTTGCATCCGTCAATATAATGAATTAAAAGTCACATGGTTCAGTCACATTACTTACTACATATCAAGATATTCAATTAAATTCCATAAGTTGATTCGTCATTTTAGCAGTAAATATATATAATATAAAACAAATATCCACTTTCATATCCAGAAAAACAAGTATTATATTGATATTGCATTTCAACATTTTTAATCCAGACAACTAATTTGTTGGATTGGAAGGTTTATGTGAAAGCAAATTAAATCGAGCTGTTTGATTAAGTTTCTGGATTGTCAAATATATTTTAACACCTCTTTCAAACGTCACACACCCCGTCCCATTAAACGTAAAGACTTCATATATATATGCATTACATATTGCATAATAGGATGGAGTACTCTACATCATTATTTGAAATATCGTACTTGAACCTTCATTAAATTTAACATCCATCTGCAAATGCAGTTTTAAATGCTTTTCTTTAATTAAATTTTTCACGATTTTTAATTAAACTCGAACTCGTGCAATTAGTGGATGATATATTCATCCGATCAACGTCAAATTGTAGTACTCATAGGTTCTATTCCAGTCTCGGACGGATTTGCATAACATAATTTTCGTTGTTAATTAACGAGTCCCTTGTTGCATAAAATATGCATGGCAGAATATTAGGCGGAACAATATGAAAATTAAGCACAATATAGCCAAATTGTTGAACGAAAACTTTCCACGAAAAGTTCCCACAAAAATATCACATTTTATTTATAGGATAGAGTTACAGTCAAGGTTCAAATTTTGACAAACAACAAACTTAGAAGTGCTTTTTGGCAACTAATTTGAATTTTCAATGTACGTATTCTTCCTTCAATTAGCTTGTTTACAATCATGGGGACCAAGAATATGGTTTTTGATGAAACGAATAACCGAAATGACATATAATTATTATGATTATGTCCTGATTCATTTTAATGTACATAATTCGTACAGTACATTAGTTGAACAACGTTTCTTTTCAGATAAAATATCTTGTATCTTAAGAATCAATACAATTTTCTTATCATCGTCCGCTATTGTACTGTATTTCAGAAAAATGTTTCCTTATTATCAAAATTTTAGGGGAGTGGGCAATAAGCTTCTTTGTCAGATTTGTTATTTAGTAATCCGCACTGCCATCGCTTTCTAACAATGGTCACTGAACATTTGTGGGGAAAATGTTCATTTTTGTTAAGGTTTAAACTTGAAACTCTATATACTTGTAGTTCACATATTGCTGAACGTTGATTTTAAGATAAACTCGTAATACATGGACTGCCAATGTTGATATATTGAAATTAGTATCTAAATTAAGATCAGATAAGAAGTTTACATGCAACAAAGAAAATGGCAGCACCCGATTACTTACATAGTTGCCTTTATGGTATTCTTACTGAATGTACGAGATCAATATAATATCTTCAATTGATATTGGATTGTAATCTCAAAGTTGACCCTAAATACACAATGTCATAAAAATAACGCTTTTTCATCTTCTTTGTAGCAACCAATCTATTGTGGTTCTGGTCGATATAATAATAACACCAACCAACGAAAATATTAATAGAAAAACATGTATTTGTTGCTGTAGTTTAAAAAAAACTTTCTTGCTAAACTTTTAAGATCGATTAAAGCTGTGTTTGAATATTATTTTAATAAGCATTTCAACAAACATGAGTGACTTGTATCACATTGAATATGTCGCTCAGACATAAAACATCATAAATAATAAACATTATATGAGCTAACAGTTACAAATATACAAGTATAAATATACAACTCTTGCTCCAAGTGAGAGCTACGATTGACGAGGACAATCTTACACGGATACCGCAAGAAAATGCTCTAATTTAAAGTACATAAAGTAATATAAAGTACATAGGCAATGTACTTTTTTTAAATATTATTAGCCCCCGTCATCCCGTGCGTGGCCCACATTATATTCTGTACAATGACAACTTCGGGAATAGTTAACCTGGTAATTCTCATTCAGTGCATATGGCATGTCTGCATTAGCTCCAGATGTCGTCTATAAAGTTTAGCGTTTGTAGTAAACATTTCATTCCAACATTCCTGGCTAAATAATGAAAACTTTAAACACATTAACAAAATCCTAAATGCCTTCTTGCAGAGCTGGTATTTTTTTAACTGAAAAAAAGTACAGGGTAAGAAAGCACAACATATCACTCCTCCTTCATCAGTTAGCCGTTACATCATTACTGTCGGCTGTTAAACTAGATGTTAATTGATTTCCAATTTATTTTTTTCCGCACTGATGAAATGCAGATTTCCTACAAAGAAAGCTTACCTTGAACTTTTTTTATTACAAAAAAGGGATAAAACTTGGGATGCGGATGGAGAATGAAATATTTTATATATTTGCTTTAGCGAATTGTCTGACATAACCAACTCAAAAAGTTTTGTGAAATATTTTGAAAACGCTCGCATGTCGTCTATAAAACCAAGTTATAATTTTGCACCAACATTTGGCTCAGGGCAAATGCGTTTTATTCAACATTCAATTTCCTTTCAAACGCATTGAGGATTAGATCACGTCGCTTTGAGGTACCGAATCGGCCAATCCCAGATGCCATATGACTACAAATGGCCGCTTTTTTCAAATTTCAGTGCAAAAATGTTTAAACTTGAAAAATCGGCCATATCTAGATTCACTATTTCATTTTTTATCATATTGTGCGGATCGTAAAGCCAACATCTGCAACGGCTACACATTTTTAGAACATAACTTTTGGCGAATTCAATATGTAGATATCCTAGCAAATGTCTTTCTTCCAAACTTTAGTGTCCAAAATTCCTTGAGCCTGTGAAGCATTTGTAGACGTTAGGGAAAACACGTTTCAGTAAGTCTTCTCAAAGCTGGGATTGTCGTTCATAGTGCTTGACTAGGATTTATTTTTAACAAAAATAATGGATGAAAAATATCAACAATATTACGGAAGAATCATTCCACACGATGAGACAAGTTCAGTTTTTCAGATACACATTCAATCACAAAAGCATCATCGTTTAGGAATTTTTTAAAAATTGCCTGGCAACATTTACCAATGTTGTTTTTTTTTTGTTGTTTTTTTCAACTCCACCATCACGAATTTAGAGTCAGACAATGTCATAATTTCAGTTTTGAACGTCTTTTGGGTTCGTGTGTAATCCTGGAGGTTTGGCATTGGTCGGTCGAAAAGTACCAGCGAATTCCCAGTTGATGTGATGCGTTGATGGAAAAGGGGGTACATTGTTGGAAGAGGAAGGTTGATTGTCCGAACAATTCCTGTTCAAACACGAAGCCAACATTGCGAACAACCTAAGCTCGTGTTCCCGGTCGTCTTGCCGCCGTCGTTCGTCCATCTCAACGATCCTATCGAGCATCTCTCTGTCATGTTGTTGCTGTGCCTCTATAAGCCTCAACTCCTCATTCAACCTATGCTCTTCAATGGCAAGGAAATCCTTTTCCATGTCACGTTGGGCCTCTATGAACCTGCTGACGAGGACCTCGGCCAGATGACATTTTTTGGCCGGACCCTGACCATCGTTGCGTACCGATGGGAAACCCTCGGTGACGGTAGTGGGTGAACTGCAACGGATGTCCAGAGATGGTGAGGGAGATTCGATGGTGATCTCCTGCTCGTCGTCGGCGGCGTTCATGAGCACCTCACAGCCGTTCTGAAAGCGCTGTTCTGGCGGTTCTTCATCCTCTTCGTCCTCCTCTCGCAGATGGCAAGGGTTCTCCCCCATGGACAGGAGCAGATGTAGGGCATGCTTGTCGTCCCCTGAATCGGTAGCCGAGGCATCTTTCTCCTCGCTACAGATTTCCTCCTGTGGTGACGGTGCCTCGGGGACCTCGTCCTCAATCGCTGCAGCAGGTTTTTTGCGACCCCGTAATATGGCCGCCATACGGTCGAACAGAATCTTTTTTTTGCCCTCCAACTCCCGATCCGGCTTCGAAGCCACTGTCCAGTAGGCCCGCTTTAGTGTTTTCATTTTCTCCCGCACTTGGTTGGGAGTACGTTTTGTACCGCGTTTCACCAACAAGTCCGACATTTTGTTGTACACGTGAGTGTTTCTCTTGGTGCCGTCCAGTTCCTCCTGAATGTTCGGCAAGGACCACACGTCCAACAGGGCGAACATTTCGTTGTAGCGCCACCACTTCCAACGCTGCCTTTCTGTCACCGGTTTCCCCCTGTTTTTTCCCTTCCCAGAGGTTGGGGAAGGCATTTTTTAAAAGGGTAAACCTACTGTCCGGTTTTGAAAAGGTGGTTGTTGGCCATGAGAGGCACCATGGAAAAAGACGTATTCAATCAACGTCTAATTTACTCGGCAATAAATTTCTTGCTCCTAGACAGCAGCTATAACCTTGGCTCTCAACCTAAATAACCCTTTTAGAAACCGCAGTACTTTAATCCGCGGGTAGTTAAGGCAATGGAGCGAATGCAGAATCACAGCATGTCTTGGATGGCATTACAAGCTCCTAATAAAGACTTGTAGAAATGATGATGTGGTGAAAGTATTCCCCGGAAAGCTGGAGGGTGAAACTGGTCAAATTGGCACTAAGTCTTCCACCTAAAAGTTTGATCTGAAAATGTCACTGGAACGTAGCACATCACCGAAATTTACCCAGTCAATATGTTGTCCTTTAAAATTCCAGTTAGTTCAGGCAAGATTCCAGTGAAATATCCTGGACATGTTGAAGTAGGCCATGCCACTAAAACATCTGGTCAAATTGGCACTATGTCTTCCCCTTCAACGTTTCATCTGAAAATGTCACTGGAACGCAGCACATCACCGAAATTTATCCAGTCAATATGTTGTCCTTTAAAATCCCATTTCAGGCAAGATTCCAGTGAAATATCCTGGACATTTTTAAGTGGGCCATGCCACTATGAGAGACAGTCAATAAAGTGCCGTATTGCCAAATTCAACGTTGGCTCAAAAAAAACCATACAAATAGTAATAACTAATTTGGTGAGAAAATGCTGCCGAGTATTCCCCGGCAAAACGAACCAGCCAGACTATTATTGGATTTAAGCCGAGTAAAACGCAACGGAGTTTCCCATCATCCGAGCAAGGGGTGATCAGAATGGCAACCTTATTTTTCCTGAGTAATATAGTTTTAACCGGCAAAGGCAATCGATAACTGAAGCTAAATTTGGTGCCCGCAGAATTACCCGGGTAGATGGAGAGATGGCGAACGCTTGCCAACTCGTTTCATGGCCAGACTTCACCAGGAAAAATGTGATAGTGGTGATGATTTCGTGAAAAAAAAATAAGGGGTCGAGGTTATCTGGAAAGCCCCTGAAAAAGGGCAACCACTGATAACAAGCATTCGTCGTCAAGCTACTGCTTGTACAGTACTGCCTACACAATGGCCTGACCAACGGCTTTTCGGCATGTTTTCATTTATATTCTATACCGTTTTGTTCCATGATGTGTCTAGACGTGTATTATCCTAAGTCCTAAAGATACCTAAAGATGAACCCAGTGTTTGTTCTGGTCCTTTGAGATGAATACAAATTGGAAAAATGTTTATCTTGGTAGCAACAAAGGCATATGTCGAACATTACATACAGAGCAGTAATAAACATGTAGATTGTATGACAAAAGCATAAGTTAGAAATATGTACATAATGCTTTCCTCATATTAGAAACAATCACTTATCAAGACCAAATGAACATGAACCGGATTAAATCCTTTAATCTGCACTTAAAGGGAGCAGCAAAAGTATACGTTACATTATCAAAGTAATTCTTTTTGGGAAATTGTGGTGCAGCACCCCCTGGTGATGTACATTTATACATGTTGAAATACTTTTATCAATGCGATAAAAAAAAATGACCGCTTCTAGTGTAACAGGGCGCGGCCATGTTGAAAATGCTATACTCTAAAGGCTCATACGTCACCTATGGGGCGCTGAACTGAAAGAATTCTAATTATAAATCAAGTTATGGCGACCCTGAATTTAATTTGCATAAGGTTCATTACAATTGTACAGTGTATTAAAGCGATGTATCTATTCAAAATACGAATTCAAAACTGCGTGTTTCAAGTATATTTTCGGTAGAATTTTGTCGCATTGCGGTTATGGATATGTAATGCCTATTCGAATGCATATTAATCAACTCTGGAAATATTGAATTCACTTCAAAAATACTGCTTTGCATTAAACATAAAAATGCTATTATTTTAATTTATATATAGTGCATTTCTTAGCTTATTTAAAATTGACTTTCAATCCCTTGCAGGCATTTGGTATTATTGAACGGTCTACCAAATATTTTGTTTATAAGATTTATTCTTCTACGTTTTCCATATAAATTGAAAGCTTTGGAATTGGTGAAGAAATCCATCTTATAGAGTATTCTTTAGCAGCGCTTTTACGAAACAGATCCGAAACCGTCTTCAGGACACCTGTGGATGCATCGTTCATTGACTCGTACCTCAATCATTTGATGCCAAATATCATTTTTTTTTTCAATAACTAGTTCATGTTGATTTGCAGCTGGTGATTTCAGCTTGATTCGTGTATAAATGAGGTTGTTGGGAGGTTCGGAACTTGGATGAGGAAAACTGAAATGTATCAATTCTTTCAATTAGGAATGTGCACAACATAAATCTATGACCTTTGTTTTGAAATTTTGATATCTGTATTTGTACTTCAATTTAATTGGCTTCATTTGTAAATTTGAGAATAGGTCAATGAACTTCACCGCAATGGCAGAAAGTGATGAAAGGCAATGAAAACCAGCATACATGTATTTCTTTATTATTATTGCAATAAAGCTGTATCTCACACTTGGTTTTAACAATCGATTTGTACAGAATTTGCCGAGACAGTATCTGAAATGCTCGTAAAGTGACCTTTATCAAAATGTAATTGGCTCCACTGTGAAAAATTAATAAAATCCTATGTTAAATCTTTTTAAAATACTTTTTGAATGCTTGTGAAATTTAAGATGTAATCGTTCTATATTTATCTATTTTTAAGCAACTATCTGGAAAATCTTAAGGTCCTGGATGAACGTCTGAAGAACTATGATCGTCGAATGGTTCCCACATATAAACAACGTGAGTGATAGAAGCAGTAATCTAATAATAATAATAAAAACTTGCATGGAACAGTATCACATAGTGTACGTATATTTTGTTTAATTAGGCACGTCGAATTAATTATTTACATCGTTATTAAGTACAGGATATGCATTTTTAAATTATATAACGACATAAAATTAAATTTCTAGTTAATTTCACCATGTTGTTTTTTCCGTTACCTTAATATCCAACCCTTTTTCACTAAAAGCAACCCAAGAAACGTCACTGTTAATTAAATTCTTATTACTTAAAGCGTAGGGAAAATGCTGACGTTGTTTTTATTCATGCTACTTAAGGTTTTTTCATATCGCAAGACACATTAAAAGCTAAATTAATGATAACGGAGCAATTAAACATCGAATGAAATGCTTTTAAGCTCAAACGTGAGTCTTTAATGGCATTTGAGTAATGCACATGTATGCGAAAATAGCCAGATAAAACACTTCGCTTACTAGGTAAAGGGCAACTTAGACTAAACGAATGTATTTATAATGTGTATACTTCCATAAAAAACGCATTAAGCTCAAAATGCATGTTAGAAAGAAATACAATGCAACTAGTAAATACGATTATCCCACGAAATAAAATTACACGAATGCTGTTTATCCAATTCACGTCGATAAAAGCTTATTTAACTGTGTACATTTGACAATACTTTACCTTGAAACTATATACAATACATACTAAATACAGATTTATTTACGATTATTTTTATAGCAGGCACACCAACTCAAGTTTCTTGTGAATTTTATATTGGCAGTATCAGCTCAATTAATCCAATGAATATGGTGAGTAATTTTAATATTCATAAATATAGAAATATCGACCAATGTTCAGCCCAATGACAATTTTAGACTATTTTTTCAATGGTTTTTATTTCTAAAAACTTCTAGAATGTTCTAAACTTAGTATTTGCACAATGGAAAGGCATAGTAATATTTTGTTGGTTGTTGCCTATTTTAGGACTATGATGTTGATCTTTACTTAAGGCAAACATGGAATGATGAACGTCTTTCGAGCTCAAACTTATCGCGCACCCTTGACCTTAGTGACCCAAAGTAAGTTTGTTCAAAGTCATCAATGAATGAAATTTTGAAAAAGATCTGTAAAATTAATGTGTCATTTTTTATTTTTTCAAACAAGTATCGTAAAGAATATTTGGAAGCCAGAGGTAGAGTAATTAGCATATAACTATTTGATCTACTTGTTGAACTCGTCTATTTACATTGGATGACATTTAACTAATAGGATTTCTTTTTGTAAATACATTTTTCCACAAGGTTTTTTTTCCAAATGCAAAGAGGGCAGATTTTCAATATGTCACCATTCCCAATGTAATGGTTCGCATATTTCCCAATGGAACAGTTCTTTATATGCTCAGGTAAGATTCAGTTGGAATGGGGAATCAAATAACTGCAATTTCAACTTTTTTAAAAAACAAAGTTTATGCTAAAGGGTTCTAGAGAGTAAATCCTGAATGTATTTACAATTTTTTTCCACTGGAAGTCTCTATATTTGTTTATGATTCAATCTTGCTCCTAAGACAATTTCATAAAGATCGAACAGTGGAGTTTTTATCCAATTTTATCTCTCAAATTTTGTGTTGCCATTGCCTCGAGAAATAAGTCAAATGCGCATACTTTCCCGTACCTTTATAAGATAATTTCGAACTTGAATAAAAATCTAATAGTTTTTTTTTATTCTTCCTGTGTTTAGGTTAAAATTGACGTTCGCCTGTATGATGGATTTTTCAAAATATCCCTTCGACACTCAAATTTGTACCATGGAAATGGCTAGCTGTAAGGCATGAATTTGCTGCATGCACATGTACTGAATTTTTTATATTTGGAATGTGATAGATGTAGAGGAAAGTCTTTGGTAACCTTCTAGTATATCGATCGTAACGAAATTTTCGACATCAATTTTAGTTTCCAAAACAACCAAGGAGCTGGTCTTGAAATGGGTTCCCGATAAACCTCTTCAACTGACGAAAAATCTGAAATTACCGCAGTATGAAATCAAAGACGTTCATGCCGAATACTGCAATGCCACATTTTACATAGGTTGGTCTCGATTTTTATCTATCGAAGTAACGAATTGTACGAACATCGAATTCAAAGATTTTACAACCGAAGTGTCAGTGGCAATAAAGTTTATAGTGCTGTATAATCCCTACTAAGCATTGATCGTGATTCGATCAAGCCATACTCTATTCTTTTAAAAGTATGAAAATACAAGATGGCGACTTGGAATCTTCATAACATCATGAATCCATCTAAAATTTGATGTTATAAGCGAATGGCAGTACGACTAATGTGTTGTTTAGTAACTGCTCAAGAATGTGTGCACTGTAAAACTTCGAAATACATTTGAAAATTCAATACTATATATTTTATTTTGAGTGTCAGTATTATTTTGTTAGTGAATAGATTTCCTGCAAAAAATATTGTATAAAAATGTGGTTTTGTATATTGGATTTGTTGAAAAGTGCAAATTGTGAAAAGGTGGAGTGGTGGGTTATATCTGATATGTTGTATGTATTCATGTGTTATAAGGCATCCTCTTCAGTATAACACAATAGAGAATTCGCGAAATAGTAAAAAAAAAATGAATTAATATTGTTAACGCCATTTTGGCTATATACTTTCCCGATTTTTGTGAAATCTTATTTCTTACTATAGTGTAAGAATAACAAACGTGGAGTGCTTTTCGAAACATCGAACCACATACATCAAATTGAAAACATGTTGATGTCTTTGCAGGAGAATTCAGTTGCATCGTGGCAGAATTTCACTTGAAACGTTCAATTGGCTATCATCTGCTGGAAAGTTACTTGCCAACCATTCTCATCGTCATCATTTCTTGGCTGTCATTTTGGTTCGATGTAGAAGCCACTCCAGCCAGAATCACGCTGGGCATTACCACACTGTTGACCATGTCCTTCAAGGGAAGTATAACTCCAGACTCTCTACCTCAAGTCTCTTACGTGAAGGGGAGTGACATCTGGATGGGTGCGTTTCCATGGCAGGCAAACCACGAATTGAAATTTCAATCTATAATCCTCATCTCTATAAACAACTGTATTTATTTCTTGCTTCTGGATAGGTACCTGCACAGCTTTCGTGTTTGCCGCTGTCCTGGAATTCACCTTCGTCAACTACATGTGCCGAAGACAGAATGCGGCGCTGGCAGCTTCCAACAACGGCAATGCTGTCAAAAACAAGAGCGATAAATCAATGAAGGTAAGCTCAGGAGCTGTTGCTTTTAATCTAGCCATATAACACTTCGCCAGAGTGCTTTCTTGCACTACCACCCTTCATAATGGTACCAATAACTGAAATTTCTTCTTGAGAACTGACTCTAGGCAATTTGGTGCATGAGGAAATGGGAATTTCAGTTTTTCATCATTATTAACATTATTATTCAACTTCGTTACATAACTTTACAGCTGATGGCGTTTCATCAAGGTTATTTTTTGCCCCACATCGTATTCATAATTCCAGAAAATATAAATATAAAAATCCAAAATGTAATTTTAGGGGAAAAAAAAAGTTAGTCGTCAAAATCTTGCTGCAATGCAGAATTTTCAGTTTATCTTATGTTCTTCCCATGTTTGGCATGTTGTTATTCAACATTTAAAGACTTAGACAGCGCGCAAGTGGGGCTTTCTTCGAAACGGGGGTTACATGTTTCATATAGGAATTTTATGAGCAGGACTCACTAAAAATAAATTTTCTGAAATGGTCCACTAGAATTATCACAAATTCATGTGGACATGATTTGTCTTGATATACCATCAACAAATTTGGTTGTTTTTTTCTGGAAAAGGCCTAAAAATAGCCCATATTAACGTTAATCAATTTAATAACGATTTATGGTGGCAACACTTAAAAAATCATTTGTTTATTAGATTTTCCAAAAGTGTCTATCAAAATAGAGATTCAACATGGAATATGTGCCTAAATCTATTATCGTTTTTCAATATCCATGGTTACCAATGATCAGAATTCATCGTTATTGATATTTTATCAACAACAAAATAGCCTACAGCATTGACAAAAAAGGCATTTAAATGGCCGCCACATCCTCCCTTCGAAAAATTCATGAAATTCGACCCTGTGGTAGTTTAACGAAATGGAATAAATCAAGAGGATATTGATCGCCATGCATTTTTGGTGCCAACAATGCGGGCTAGTGTTGTGTTGATATTGGTGACAATTTGATGATTTCTAAAAAGATGCAGTCGATGATGGAAATGTGTTTTTCTACCTAGGAGGATTTATGCAAGAAAGAAGAAGGTCTTTCCGACAGTAAAAATGGGAAATTCCAATTGGTTAACCAGATGCACGCAAGACAAATCGACAGCATCAGTAGAGTGGCTTTCCCCGTTGGCTTTCTTCTGTTTAACATCGTCTATTGGCCGTATTACTTGCTTCGCTAATAGGAAGTTTCTCACCCACTTTAGTAAAGACCCCATATGCGGGTCATGTGGGAGTGGGCCTAGAATAGAATATATGTGGCATCGCAGTGTGCATCAGGGTGTTCCAAACTTTGCGAATTTTGCAAAAAAGGATAAATTCAGTGGTAACAAAAAAGTTGATTTACAACATCCTCTAAAACTTTTCTTCATAGCCCCATAGCACTATGTTATACCTTATCATTGCTGGCCTTAATTACCATTGTTGACATTATTTAACCCTCGAAGAGCTTACATAAAGTCCAAGAAACTCCATTGTTGAATATCCTTAAATAACAATAAAAGGATAATTACTGTTTGTTTGCCTATTATTATAGAAATTTCAATCAGAAGGGTTTTTTGTTGATACTTTTTGAAATTAGGCACCTTGTGTTTTTTTTTGCAAAATTCGCAAATTTCTTATTGTTTATTAAATGCATGTATTATAAATATCTCGCCCAACATACTACTAACATAGTAGTGATCGTCAAGACATCCAGAATATCCCTAAATACCACAAAGACATGATGCTGAATTTACCGAAGTTTTGCAGTTGACATCAGTGAAAAAATTCGGTTGCTGCTAAATCGAAAATTACAAAACTATTAAGCATCACATTTAGCTGTTTGCCTTCAAAGCTAATACAATCATCTGCTTATCCGCCATTTTGAATCAGAGATTTCAACTGAATTCTACTGGATTGTTTGATTCGCTTCAACGTCTCTTACAGCGATTTTGGCGCTTAGAAGTGCCATGATGATAATAAGTTGTGAACTCGCTCGTAGGAAAAGATAGGCCCATTTTTTATGTGCTTTGACATGAGAAGAGGGTATATAACGTTAGAAAACGTCATGCAATACAAAAGTTTTTTCAAAGTTTACCTTAGGCATTTTGTACTGCATATATGTGACGTAAATATGAAAGCTGATATCGGTTTTCTTTTAGGCGAACTATCCTTCATTAAATTCACCCCCGATTATCACTCAAACTAATGTAATATACCATTTTAAGCTAATATTATTTTTGTTTAAATGAATATTAAATTTTATTTTAATGGCGTTTAATGTTGATTGAACGCATGCATTAATTATGGAAACCGTAAACAAATATTAACATAATTTAATTCATCTAAGCTTATACTTTAACACGTCTACAATGTTTATGTAAAATTGCTTTATTTGTTCACTTTGAATCTATCCTCGTTGCACTACCTCCTTGCTGTGAACATATCAATTAGTGATAGATTTGACTTAATCTGCCATTAAGCCGCAGTTAAATTCCCCCATTAGAATGCTCAAATAGTTAAGTAAAAATTCAATGTGAGGCAGCTGGCTAATTGTGCGCTTAGAATAAGTGTGGTGGCCGGTTGGTTGTGCAATGCCTCGTTTATTTTAATTCTGAATTAACATGTATGCTCCAACAACTTGTTAGTTTTGGTCTTCTTAATTAATAGAGGACCCATCATCGATTTGTGTACATTCTCAGGCATTCAGTCATAAACTATGTGTACTACAAATATGTACATGTGTTATATGGTATATCATAATTCACATCTACCAACATCTGGTGGATATTGGTGCATTTGTATGAATCTACAAAGGTATAATAGCAAACGCGAACATTTGTTGTATAAAATATCATGAGCTTACAAGGTGATTCGGAATTCGAAATAGCAACTGTTGCCCCAAAAACCATTACAACCGGTTGCTCAGCTATTATCTTTCGAAAAAGAGGAAAATGCAGGAAATGTTGTTTTTTCGTATTTATAAATGCTATATAAAAGTATAAACAAAACATCAACATCAATGCAATTTTATGTTCCACTCATCATTATTTTCACCTACACTTCTCTGAAATCAGAATCTGAAAATTGATCTCTAAAAACAACATGAAGTTTGTTTTTTACTTGGAGGTTAAACTTTTTCAGCATAACTTGCAAGTCTCGACATACTACCTTGTACTCGTTCAAGTATTATTATACAGTATATGCACTGACGTTTTTGTCGGAAATACATTGCACAGAAGTACTGAACGAAACATCGAATAAGAAATGTTATTTTAATCCATATTTATATACTACATATATACAGTATTTACTAATTAACCATATTCCGGATCTGCTCTCTCTCTCTCTCTCTGGTTGATTATTTCCAAAATGGCCGCGCCAATTACTTTTTACTAAATGCATTACAGCATTTGTAGATCTTAATGTGAAACTACGCTCATTAGCATTACACAAATATTAACCGCTTCTGGAGTAAAAGAGCGTGTTTAGTGTGGAATTGCCATGATAAATAATAATATTCTACCAGATGGTGCTGAACCAAAATAAGGGTAATATTATTATAATGTAGCCTACATGATGGTGACTAAACATGTTTATGTTGCCTTTCAGTGCCAAAGTTTTTTTTAGTTTAGTTCTACATCAGATTTACTATATGAACTATATATTCTCATCGAACCCATGGCTTAATCAGGTTGCATCCATATGTAAAACAGCGCCACAGGCGCCCAATTAGGTTGAAAATATCGTCGAGTTTTCATATTATCATTGGCTCATTTTGAAGCCCTGTAGTTGGAAAATCATCTGGTTTTTAATGTAATCATTCCCTCTAATAATGAATATCAAAATACCCCCAAGACCTTGATTAGGAGTTGGTTAAAATTGGCGGGAAAGAATAAATTCTTTTAAATTTGGCCTTTAGTCTGCGTTAAGTACTTGCGTCAAGTTATATGGTTTGGTATTCTAGAAATTCCATTAATCTAATTAAATGAAATTCTTCTCGCATGCAACCTGATTGGGTCATGTGCTCCATGAGGATCCTTTATAAAGTTTTTTTTTTCTGAATCACGCTGTAGCCCATTTAATGTCCTGTAAATACGAGATTATTTTATTCATATCAATCTGTCTTTGGTTTCTAGAGGACAACTGAATGATTTTCAACGGACAGTGCAAAAAATGTTTTAAACATGAATAATAACGATTCAAATATTTTCCTCCAACTTTAGCATGGGACATCATTGTTTAGCGCAAACTTTGTCGAAATTTATTACTCGTCATATAATTCAAAAATAACCTTCCAGCACATTTTGTTTTCAATCGAATACCACCGCCAGGGGTCACGAACATTCTATGCTGAAAATCGAATTGATCTAATATCATCAAAGCTGCCGCAAAACAACTTTGAACCTCGCGAGTCTTTTAAATTGCAAATTTTAGGGTTTTCTCTCGTGTTTATTTCGATCAACGAATAAGTAACGCGTTGCCTATTTTCGTCTTTGATATGCCATGCCAGTATAAGACCTAAATGTTTTCAAAAGAGCATTGTAAAAAAGACGACATGTGGTAAGGAACCATTTTGAATTTAATCGGTGTATTCCTATCAGGTGTGTCGTGGTGCACCACTCGACCTCTTTTGAACCTTAATGATCGAATGCCTTTGTCTAAAATAAGTGGAGCAATACTGTTATAAGTCATCTAGGGATTTTACCATTGCTTAGATTATAGTAATTTTCATGGTTCATAAGTTTGAAAATGACGACTAATGCACCACAATGTCTTGGTGAGACTGCGCCGATTTAAATCAATTTAATAATTGTAATTATAGAATTTTAGAAATAATAAATAAAGTGATTAATTTTATTCTTATTAGCATGGAATTTATTATCTGAGATCAAAAGTTTCAAAGGAAGCCGAAGTTATGGGTTCGCTGGATACACATGAAATCGGTGAGTAAAAATCGGTTTTTTAGATCAATATTTTATGGAAACCCAAATTCAAAGTGTCGATCATTTTTGTAACAAACCTGATACCGAGATTAACATTTGTCAACCTTGGCTTTGAAAGTAAAGCTATTGACCTTAATGTTGATATAGAAATTTGAACAAGGCAATTCCGCAGAAAAGTATTTTTTTTAAGGGTTATACTTTTTTTTTTTTTTTTTTTTTCAACGGCCTACAAAATACTCGTTCAGTTGAATATAGAAACTCTTATTCCCGTATAAAGTAAATTTCCTCTGACCAATATGCTTCACGATTGCAGTACGAGTTGCTGGCATTGCGTTCATAACGTATGGGTCAAATGTAGCGGAAAGTACGAGTAGCTTATGTAATGTCTCCTTCGCGCGAGTTTATAGTACACTAGATGCAGTCTGTAACGTCATAGGAATGTCATGGACAATGTATGACATTCAAAATTGTATTACTGAACTTAATTTAGACAGATGTTGTTTCTACTTTTTGAAGCCATTTATTTGGTTTCAAATTCATGCAATTTGGAATCACGTCTTGTAAAGAGGATCGATCGCCCTTTTAACTTGCGAGTCCTGCAATGATCGATTTCAAATTTCAATAACGTGCAATTCAGCATGTTTAACTGTGAATGAGACGATTTAATGCCTAATTTAATGTTACTAATTTCCTTTGAAGGAATCTATACGCAGCAACTTTTGCATACTTTTGTTTCCAATCTTTTAATTAAATTCCGTTTGTGTATTTTTTAAGTTATACATGTTTAAAATGAAAGGCATGTGTTTACCGTTTGTGGATCGATAGACATGCTGGTGTAAGGGAATTTATCTAAATAATTGAATTAAGAAAAAAGCAGTTTGACAACTACAGAGCAGAATAAGCTCTGATAACTTAATAAATAATCGTGCATGTTTAAATCGTAGTTATATTTTAATAAGAAGGGGTTAACTTAAACCAGGAGATCAAAGTAGCCTAATATGACAGTCCTTGTGATGGTGATTTTAATGGAATTTTCGTTTAGTTTTTTAAAAACTATTCATTGGATGAAAATGTAAGATTAGATTAAATCCTAAACCATAGTTATTCCCGAAAAGAATCCTATTTAAAGTTTAATAACGAGCGGTTAATCCGGATTTCTTTAATTTTGGAACAACAACTGAATAAAAGTATGGGCATATCATCATCTTATAAAATTGTTTAAAACGTTCTCCTCTAGAAAAATAAGCCAATGGTAATTATACTTGTGAATTTCATATTAAATATCCTGTTCCAAATGTTTCAAAAAATGTTTAATTTCTGAATACAGTATGTGATACAAAAATTGGGCAATCACACTGTATGCTGATGAAGTTAAATTAAGTTTGATTTCTTTCGTCCCTGCCATCTTGGAAGCGTTCGTCGAAATGAAACTGATGATAGGGCTAACGATTCCATTGTTGAAACTCTTTGTCTTGATTCTGTTAAAATAAGTCAATCGTTACAATATCAAAGGAGGATGCATGTACTCAAACTTACAATATATCGACATGTACATGTACAATATACATTTAATATAGGATAAGGAAAACTCGAGAAATACTGCATTACTTTAAAGTCGAAAATGTGTTCAAAACTAACTTGTTTCATTTTGTTCCCCAAAGGCAATAACCGGTATCTAATTTCAGCCAATTTGTGTAACAAATGCCCAAATAGAATACTCATTAAAATTACTGTAATTAATATAATTACTGCAGATTGAACACATATGGCATACCTAAGGGAGTTTAAAATTATTGTGTAGGTAAATGAGAACAAACTAAAATTTGGTTGTAATAATATTGCATAAACCCAATGATATGAGAACTTCCATCCAAAATTTTACCAGTTCAGAAATTGCGGTGCTGGGAGCTAACAATTAATGACCTCCCATTTTCCCAATGGTATAAACAAGCTTCATAATTAGTCATGGTTTAATTAAACTAAATTTGAATATGTACATGATGTGATGCTTTAATTTTGAACTCCAATGTAATAGGGGGGATAATTGGACGAGTTTATCTGCATCATATCATACAGAAATCTATAATGAATCTAAATCTTTAAATAAGAAAATGCAGTTCGAAAATTGCAGCAAAACGACAACACTAAT
This sequence comes from Ophyiulus pilosus, assembly GCA_033995625.1. Lineage (NCBI taxonomy): Eukaryota > Metazoa > Arthropoda > Diplopoda > Julida > Julidae > Ophyiulus > Ophyiulus pilosus. The sequence goes on from JAUJYV010000117.1 coordinate 64,378, forward strand.
CTAATAAACATTTTATTAAAGGATTGATTCTAGAAAGGATTAGGTATGGTTTTATAAAGTTATGAAGAACTATGAAAAACTATTCATGTACATTCATTTAAATTTAGAACATGCCAATGCATCAATAAATATTTTATAAATTTGATTCATGACTAGCTATAGAGATGAACAAGAGAATATAAATATTGAACACAGGACAGGGCATTCCAGATGGAGCAGTAATATATATATAATCTTAAAAAATTCTTTGATAATGCACCTTTTCAATGAAGAAATCTTTTATTAATTCACAATATTTATAATCATGGGTTGCAGCATTGAATTTTAGTAAAAGCGTATAATATATAAAAATAAATTCAACATATATAACAAGAATAAAGCATAACAATTCCAAAGAACACCTTATACAACATAATACATGCACATACATGTACAGTATGTGTCATAGGATTACTTATTATAACCGACCAGGTTTAAATGGGACTAAAATTGGATGTCAGATTTTGCCAAACTGGGTTGTCCAAATATTATTTTCTTACTATATTCATTATTAAACTTAATTGCTGTTATGAATTTAATATTTTTGGAAAATGTTATTCATAACCTTCATAATGAAGACACACTTTAGTTTATTAATTTCGGTTCAAAATTATTGCTTTAATTAATACGTATTTGGACACCCTGAATGGTACATGTTTCTAACATTCACTCAGAACCTCCTAAAGTAGTTTGTATTTATGTATGAACATGCAAAAGCAATATTTTTCACCAGTTTTGTGCAAAAGATAAATAATATCAGTTTATACAATTTGTGTGAATATATATTTTTTGTAAACGACAATCACAGTTTAAAAGTATGGTTAGTCTTGGCATGTTATCTTGCCTGGTGCTGGTTCCACCAACATAGTGGAACTGGATATTAATCTTGATCACACTTTTAGTATGTTATTTTTAAAGAATTATATATTAACGGTATACAGGCAATGGGTTGTTTAAATCATTAAAAAACAAATGTTTTTTTTTTAAAGTTTAGAAGCTTGGAAACGAATCTTAGGAAACAAAATATAATTGACATTTGCACCTGACATTATATTTAGATTTTTTAACCACTTAAAAATTGACAAAATCGGGTAAAAGAAGTACCAGTTATAAGCACCATGTGAAAATATGTTTGGGCCAAAGCATACCTGAGATAACTTGAAAAACATTCGAAAATACGTTACATAGCTTAGTTGCACATATGCTGCACAGAAACAATTTGGACAAAAACGAACGGTTTTTCAACACTTTGACTAAAAATTAAATTTTAATATGAATTTCTTAATTAGGCTAACTTAGCTGCTGTTTTTTTTTCTCCCTTAAACAATAACATTTAACAAGCTATACCAATATTTGAACAAAGGCTATTAAATTATCAGAAATGCCAAATAACACTATCTGATCAGATTTGCTATCAAGTTTTGTAACTGCTTAGACATGTGTTGCCCCAGTTTTAATCACCGTTATATTATAGCTGTCATATAAAATAACAACCTCCCAGCGAAGGTAGTTTCACAACCTCAATAAAATGAGCAAACGTCCCAGCCATCTTCAATCAATATCCTTCAGTACAAAACTAATTTTTCAATTAAATTGAGCTTAGAACGATATAAAATATCTCAAATAAAATGGTAACAACAATAAACATTTAAATGCTCAATCCCACATTTAGCATAAGACAGAAATAGATGTGAAAAAAAAATTGTCATGATTTAGTCTTCAATACACTTTTCGGAGAAACTGGTAAAATTTGAAGAGATTCAGGACTAGTATGCACTTTGAAATATGTTTCTAAGAGAATTTAAAGCTGCCAATATCATGGGAAGATTATAAGATATTGCAAGAAGTCATGGATATTGGTCATGGTTGATGGAGAATGGGAAGTTGTTTTTTTAAGTTGTGAAAATGTCTAACTGTTGTAAAAACACAAATCAACGCGAACTTGTACCCACCACCATCGCCTCCTCCTCATTACAAGTTTGTAAAAATGATTAGAGAGCATAAAAACGTCAACAAGACACTAGATGCCACTTTTAACAACTGCAACATGAAACATGCATGCGTAACGAAACTTCACTTCTATCTTTAATGGTCCACATGTTTAATCATTACCTCCATTGTCGTCACTGGCTACTTTCAATTCAAACCTGAAAAAAAGTGACCAAAATGATTTTATATCAATTTAATTAAAAAATAATAGAGCTAGTATTTTAAAATTTTAAAGAAATGAGAAATGTTATTACGGTGTATTACTAAATTTAGTTTTTAAACTTTTATAACAGGCATTTTTACTTCAGCAGACTCATAATTGTGCATGTATATTTAAGCAGTTGTAGCTACATAAATCTGAAAGCAATTTTAAAATAAACATTGGAAACATTTTTACCATTCAGTAACACCAGAACCCATGAGGCTCTCATTGTCAAGTTCAGCCAATTCGATTTTCGCCTGAAAAATAAGTGTCAAAGTTAATTCCTATTATTAAGATTAGCATACATTTTAATAAGACTAATTAGAAATAAAAACTAACCTTTCCCAGAATAGGCCGTTTTGCAAAAATGGGTTTAGCTGTTGAACACACTAAAATTTGCAACGTGTGATTATTTAATTCACTCTTGCTAATTGCATATTCCAATCTTCATAAAATTACAAAAGAAAAATTAAAAATTAACACATACACTTACAAAATTAAATTTCTGCGTTTATTATATAATATTTCTTAGGTTTAATCTAAAAATCCAATTATCAATGTAATAGAAGTAAATTATACATACTGTTCGTCGTAAACCGGATTACAGCTGTTTTTAACAGTACTCGTTTTGCGTTTGTCTTTTGGCGAACCAGGCATTAAAAGCAGTTTAACAAATGTATCTGGCAAATCATTAGAATTGGAAAATGGAAGATTCCTTCAAATAAAGAAGAAAGCTATTTAGAATCTGCACGTACTGCTTTGGTTGTTTTACAGTACACAGAACTATAGTTTTCTTACACAACTTTAAGCACCACAATGGAAAGTGTTTGCTTAAGCTCGCTGTATCTCATTGCCATTTGAACACGACATTTACCAGAATCGCTGCTAAAAAAATAATAGTAATACATAAATGCAGATATCTGATTTTATGTAAAAGCAAGGCTGATTTGCTATGAATATGCATGACGATTCTTTGAAAATAAATAAAAAGCAAGACATACGTCACTAGTCTCCTCCGAGCTCCATTTTCAAGCCCCTCCAACTGCAAAGGTTTTGAAAACGTTTTTACGAGGCTTTCGGGTGCTTCTTCATAGGTCAAAGCAGCTGAAGGTTGGTCAGTTTCTGAAGATTCTTTAAGAGTTGATATGGGAGGAGATTTCTCCAAAGGTGTGGTTGGTTGCGACCTATCACCTGGTGAATGGAGACTCTCGACACGCTCCTGAACCATAATCTTAATTTTTTATAGAAAGTAAAAATTGCGTATAGTTTTAAATCATTAAAATAATACAGTAAAAATATCTTTAAAAAAAAGATAACAAATCTGTGTTTTATTATTAAATTAAATCAGTTGCAGTTGTTCAATATTCTCGTTGGTGAATCAATGAAAGTACTTACTTTCAACTGCAAACATAATTTAATGGAACTCTGCGACTCTGAATTCTTTAAATGAAAAGGTCTTTCGATTTTCAGGTCATTCTCGCCCATTAGTTCGCTTATGGCAAAAGAAAGATCACCCAATGATTGCTTCGTTTTTTCATCCAAAACCTGTGAAGAAACCAACCATGTAATGTGCATTGACACGCACAGTATAATATTTGAGACCATACTTAAGTACGGTGAGCCTACCTCAACTTTAAGTTTTTGGCGTTCAGGGTTGATAACAAGAAAGCAGAAGCCTTCGTTCCAAACAGGGCTATTTGTTTCTTTGCACGATTTGGTTTCCTGCGTCTCGTCTACTGAAAATCTGACAAAAGGAGAAGGCTCCTGACCAGATTTTTTCGCATTCTGTAAAAGCGAGTTATAAATTATGACAAACTGCTACAACAATGTAGAGTAGATGTAGCAAGACCGTGCGATATAATCTTACAGGTAGTTGTGTAGCACTTTCGGCAAATGCTATTAAGATACACGTTGTAATTTCGTCTTTTGACATAGGAGTTGGTTGATACTATGAAGAACATTTAAAATTAAAAACAATTGGTTTAAAATTGAAGTTTTAAATCTGAATTAAGTCTTACTTTGAGACAGTCTGTGCAAAGAGAAAACCAAGCTGCCTGTAAATGTACTCTTCCAGACTTGGCATCTTCCAAAGTAATCCACTGTAAACGGAACATTATTAGTACTCAATACTCGATTATACTGTTCCACGTTATTACAAACTGATTTACCTCGTCTATTTTTCCTTTTGTTGCAATGGAATTAATGTCTACAGAAATTCTGAAATATAAATTCTGATCAGATATCTTCAAGATGTGCAAAATTGAAAATGAACTTTGTAAAGTTGTATTTGTTTGTATAAATCAAAACAAATCCTATCTATTCTACTAAGCATGGTTAGGCTGGCACTTTGATAATACTTTTTGAGATTTGTAACTTCTGTTAAGTGGAAGAGGTTAATTGCACGAGAAAATAAAAACACAAAGGCACAATTAATTGAACCACTAAAGCACATAATAGCAACTTGTTAGATATTAATAACCAAGAATTATTAATAAAAGCACTGTGTAACGCTTGCTCAATATTTGAAATATATTTTGCAGTAAAGTTTCAAAAAAAAATTATTTTGACTTGTCATTTTAATTCAAAAATGTTCCCTGTAAGTCTGGGTAAAGTGGGATAAGTGTCCATACATGTTATATTTATTAAAACAATGGACCCAACTATTATTAGACAAGACGTTATTAATATGATGGCTGTTATCGGAGCTCCTGCAACTAATTTATAATTAAAACTGGTATTATAATACCTTCCCAAATAATCATCATTGCTTCCCTTGTCCTCGTCATTTAACACTATGTCCATGTGAAGATTGTCCAGAACAATGAACTAAATGCAAGAATATTGGAAAACGAAGTGGAAAGTTACACATAAGAAAAGAAAGCATTAATTTGAGAATGCACGAGAAAAGCAATATGTTAAGGATGCACAATTAAACGGTAGTTAACAATAGTATACACAAATTGTAACCAAAGCCCACGTTGGATATGGCCAAAAGATTAATAGATGCTAAGAAACAAAACACCACGTAGGATTACTAACTCACAACCGATGTGACTAGAGCACAAAACTTTGCAGAGAATGATTAATGAAACTAAGAATATTGTTAAAATGCATAGTTGTTAACAGAATATACACATGTATATAGAGTATGTTGACTCTCCTGAGCTGAAATTTGATGAAAAGCTTGTAAATGCCAGCCGTACAACAATTCAGAAATCCCTATGTAAGCATTTTTGTAATTTAAATTTTCATGAAAATATGTAAAGTCATTGTTGCTATAGCAACATACCTTCCCAAACAATCATCTGCATTGGGATCCTGATCCATTACATCAATATCAATGGTTTGACCTTGAATATCATAAACTAAAGCCTACAAGAAAACAATCTCCATTCAATTAGTGGAAATTCTACAGACAAATTTCCAATCAGTTTCTTCCAAAAACGAAACTGCTGACAGCTATATTGCGTTTGATCAACCTGTTAACCTATAATTTACAATTACACCCACTCATTCGCACCAAGAATGACTATGGATTTAAAATTAGCCCCTCACACTCGACAGTCTCATCAACAACAACAAAAACATGTAAGATGTCCTTGTTCATTTCAACCTTGCATGATTTCCAAACAAGTTCTGCAATTATAAATGTCAAACGTGGGCAAATAATGAGCATAAAAACAGCCAGTGATTCAACAGCATAAAATGCTTCCTCTTGTAATTTTTTTATGGGCATACGTAGTTAGCGATAGCAACTACATAGTACAAAAGCCCATTGTATGTGGAAAACGTTTAATGTCCAACTGCATGTGGCTCTTATTACGAAGTCTCGTCAACACTAAACTTAAGCATACTAACCTCGCATTTATAGTTCCAAACGGGTCTCGTAGTGCTGCTTATGGTTTTACTTCGGAACTCTTTTTGGCCCACTAATTTTCAAATTGACACGATTAAGAAAGGAAATGAGACAGCAAATTCACTAACTACACATGAAATTGTAAAAGGCAAGACAATCAAATTACAGGTACCACTTCTGTGGGATATTTTAACATCCGCATTTTTGAATGATGGTTTAGACACTGGTGCATGCATTGAACCTTACTGAAAAAAAAACCTCTTACCACTTAAGATTGCATAAGGATCAGAATTTCCTAAAATGCCGTCTTTTTTTTCCAACTTTTCTGCTTCAATCAAATTAATTTTCAGAATGCCCTGTAAGAAAAAAATAGTACAGTTCAGAACTCGTAACACGTTTAATTAATAAACGAATTTACATTCGTGAACTTGAAATACTCAGCTTGCCTTTGGATCGGGAAAATGGAGAAGCAGGTCCGATACATCAGAAATTAATTTCAACGTAAACTTGTTGGGAACTATCATTATGCTGCCTATTACACTTGTGACGATTTTAAGCACGGAGTCTCTATAAAAATTCCAAAGTAGCCTATACAGTATATCATAGAAGCATGAAATGTCACATGTTTAGGACTCAAAAATAGTTTGCATTAAGCATTTCAAATTAATTCCCTTGATACGTAATTGTATTATTAGAAATTTAAATGAAATGAAATTAAGTCTTTTAGTTTTAAAAAACGAAAATATCTGCACAAATTGAGCTCTTTGCCACTGATTTTATTTAAAGACAGTGCTGCCAAGAAATCTGATTAATGATTATTTGGATGAAGGTCATCGATGGCAAAAGTAAGCAATAAATTTCCATTGCATATTAGAAAATAGCCTTGTTGAAAACGGGTAACTTAGTTCCGCATTTGTTACTAATTAGTTTCAAAAAATTAAACAATACTATCATTGTGCCACAGGGCAATCATTCAGTTTGTACACCACGTTTACGACAACTTATAAACGAGTCTTGAGCTATGCAGTATTTAATTACAATTAAATTGTAGTAATTAGATGTATTACGTGTTGGTTGCTGGATTCAACTTTCCCTGTTAAGCAAATTAATCAAACAAGGCACACACAAAAAAACCGATTTCCTTACATTCCTTATTACAATCCGTTTTAGTTACCAGGAAAAGTAACTAAACAGGTGCAACCAGAATATGGCAAGCTAAAAAGCTTTCTAACAGAAATAAGGCGACGACTTACTTAATTCCAGGGATATTATCAAGAAGATTAGCTGCATTCGTCAAATTGAAATCCAGAGTCTTAAATAACATAAAAATTGAATTTACAAAAATGTTTAACACAGCTATTTAACACACAATGCCACACATGCAAGTGACAATTAAAAGATTCTTACAGGAGGTTGTAGAAAGAATATCTGCAGTGCACCAACGAGTGGTATTTTGGTAACAAGGGGCGACATTACGACCCGAATTGTTCCACGAAACTTTTAACAAAATATTTTTTTTGATTACAAAACAGTGCAGTAATAAGCATAAAATAATCATAATTGATGCAGCATCACCTGTATATCTTTGACACCAGCTTTAACCTTTGCCATGGATACCATAAAATCACAGTCGCCTGCATAACTAATAGACACAAATGAAATGAATTAGTAAAAGCGTGAAAACGATCGAGGCAATTCCTGAATTATATGTACATCTGCTTACGCAATTTCCATATCCATTATGATTTCCTTTCTCGTTAACGTCAAAGATGGATCAAAGACTTTTATTCCACTTATTTTAAAAGGCTTAAAAGAGATTATTAAAAAAATGCTCAATATTCTAAATAGCTTCAAAATACCAATTTCAGATCAATCCCCAATTTCTTCTTACCTTATCTCCTAAAATTATGTTCACAAACTTAAATGAGCCATATTTTTCTCTTATACTTGGCTCTATTTTTTCCGTTACAAAGTCTCGGACGTAATGACCAACATATGGCCAGAGAATCCCGATTATCTACGAATAATCACCCAGAATAACTATTTTATTGTTAATTTTATAGCAGAAATGCTAGTATTTGGCAGAAAGTAGTGATTTCATACACCAAGCTCACATCATCGCATTTGTACTGAATAATTAACAATTTAAACATATTAAAAAGTGAAAATGAGTTATATACCTTGTTCAGCCATTCCGCCCTTTCTATGTCGGGGAAATAGATCTGAAATAAAAATGTAAACCCATGTCAACCATGTCTTTCAAAATGCTAATCGTTACATGATTGGTAATGCAATTAATCAATAGACCAAATTTGGGCGGACTAAATGCTTTAATGCCTTGAAATAATTTGTTCATTAGTTTTTTTAGGTTAACGCCTGTCTTGGGTAATTTATAATAATGGGGCGATTATATTATAAGTGAAAGCCAACTCATTTCGTGGCCTTGACAATAGACCTAAGGTTCTCCTTGACAAGTAAGGCACTGGGGAAGTTTGGGTAGATTTTGACGTGTAAGAATTATATAGGTATTCACGTGTTAAATTATATAGCGCGGCATTTCACCTTATAATACGAATACGACCACGCCTTTGACTATTTGGCAAAGGATTGAATCACGTGTAGTCAATGTTAAATTTATTGGTAAAAAACATGTATTTTTACACGCAGACCTGCATGTAGAAATTCGGTGAGCTTTTCAGTATGGATATATTTAAATAGAAAATATCACATGGGAAAATTCAACACCAATAGTTTTCATAGTAAGCATATTTTTATAAAAGATTATTTCTAGTTGAATGTAATATTTAGTACATATTGGAAAATATTGTTTTAAAATACTTTTAAAGAATAAAAAATGCAGCTACTGTGTTGAGAAAGCCGCGTGAAAATGAGGTGTCCAATAGCCAGTTGGTGGCCTGTTTAAATTTAAAATTTTAAAGCATTTTACGTACACTGAAGGTAAAAATTGTTGAAAGTAGGATAATCAGCAATTGTTAGCTTAATTCATATTTTTTAATATTAATAAGACCACCTGACATACATAGTAGGTCAAATTGTGCGTGCAACTTTGTGCAATAAACAATGTGCATAAACGATAGAATTAATGGTGGGGGGTTTTTTTGGAAAAAAACACGCAAATGCAAAAATGCAATTGTTTTTTTTAAAATTTTTGATCAGTAGACGAAATTTACAAGCAAAACAAGACCAATTTAGCACAAAAAAAAGCTCCAAAAATATATATCTGCAATATTTTTGAAAAATTCACTAGAGAGTTTGCGCCAACCAACGTTAACGAAACGATAAGGATAACGATAACGAGAAATAGCGCTGACGGCCCGGAATGTCAAGGACTACCCTATGCAAAGCATTCCAATGCCATTCAGGGCAGCCAGCGCTGTTTCTCGTTCTCGTTATCGTTATCGTTTCGTTAACGTTGACTGGCTCAAACTCTAATATTGAACGGGTCGTTGTTGAATCACTTTATTGGAAAACTGTCAATAGCGATGGCATTATAACAGATTACTCAATTTTTTAATGTTGATAAGTAAAAAGGAATAAATTTCGAATATTTTCTTGTTTTTATTCATAGTTATTTTGGGGCACACGCATTTAAATCACTTCCGTTGCACAGGTTTCTGAGCACTAAAAGAATCTCCGAAAATAAATACAGTACATTCATTAAACTTGGGTATTCTATCGCTAAATTAATATTGAAAAAGAAATGTATACAGATACTAAATGAAAACTTTTAATGTCAAAATTGTCGGTGATAACTCCAGTTCCTAGCAATAAAATTGATAACATATCGTTACTTCGCAAAGAAACATGGCACAACTTACAATAGAGAAAATTCGCAGATCTATTTTAAAAATGTTGTTTTACTAATTCTCAAATTTGTTGTACAGATCTCCCAAAACCAAAATTGTGTAAATGTCAAATCCATAAATTTTGAGTGGTTTTCTTTTAGTTGATTTAACGACCCTCATTACCATAGGCCATTATTGCAAAGGAGGAATTTGAAAATTCTATAATAATCGTTTGCCTATTTTAAGAGGTAAACGAAAGCTTAATTTTTCATAGAGGGCATGCCAACAGGTGTTGTTAAAATAGCACACCTACGCATGCTGCATATAAAATACTTCGTGATGTGTTCATATTTTGCTGGTTAGAACAGGCCCACATAATATTTTGATGAGATAGGTGTTATGGTAGGGTGATTCATTAATTGTCAGTGGTTTTTTTTGGGGTTTTTTGTATGCTCCTAAAGAAAACTTGTTATTGGTCTCTCTTATGTTATTACACGCAAATGTCATATTGATTTTACTACCTTAACTTGATATTTAAATTCATATAACGTGAATTGAGTTTTAGAGTTGGGTTTCCTTTCAATTTGGATTGATAAATTGCCTTATCTGTACTACGTGTTTACTCTGATGGGATAAGGTTTCGATTAACTGAATCGCCCCGTGCAGCTGTACACATAAAATACACCACATTAATGACAACACATGAAGCAGTTGCTGTTGGATTAGCAGGTTCCATAACAAATAGATCCGGTTGCTATGAGCAATACATATGTGTTGTTTTGTTGGAAAAACCATAGTGGTCATTGGAACAATACACTGTACTTTGATGATTGATCCCAGGGTCGTTCAATAATTCTTCCAGCAATTATGTATCAGATTCAGACATCAATATAGTCTTTTACTTCACGACCTCATTATTAATCCCATGCTTGTAGGAAGCTACTATAGAGACTTTAGAATTTAGCTGCTACTAATCTTAATGGTTATCGCGTACTGCTCCCGATCTAACCTTTTACTTTGGACATGGTACGCTCATAAATGCAGTGATTCATTGTAATTTATTATAGCTTGTATAGCCCATATGACATGTACATATGATCTATAAAAGCTGCTAAGTGCAAACTCAACCGTGAAGGTCGCACTATGCATTACTAAGCATAGATAATAGCTAACACGTATTGACAAGACGTATAGTGATGAGTATTTGCGCTTGGAACAGCGTTAAGACGATACCACCCACATAACTGTAAAAATAGCATCGATAGTGATTTTGCTTGACGACATGAATGAGATTTTGGTAACTTACCCAAGAAGGAAATTGTTCCTCTGTCGACTGTTTCTGTAATTTTTTAAGGAGTTTCTTCTCGTTGAGAGCGAATGCTTCTGTTAAGACTCTCCTTTCCAGCCTTTCTTTTTTATTCGATTCTCCCCAAAACCATAGCAGCATAGCACCTAATATCCATAGAAAACTGAATTCGTAGTGACCCATCTTATAGGCGAGAAAGAAGAACAGGAGTTTGAGGCCGAGCTTTTTAAGTTGTTCCATGTCCACCAAATTTGAAAGGAATGCATTTTCCTTTTCGCTGGCATCTTCGTTGTTTATCACAGTTGTTGTCGTCACGCCGTCAGCAGCCATTATATATTATAATTAAAATTCTTATAAGAACCAAGGATGAGTACTACACGAGACACCACACCTCATCGCAGCTGTCTAGTCAGTGCACTTCTGCTATTAATTCATATATATTGTGCTTATACGTAGAGATATAACGAAGCCACATTTAGGAATGGCGGCCATGTTGAAGTTGAATGACGACCATCTTAGAACACATGGGCTACTTTGTATAGGAAGTTATAAATTTACAAACAGAATTGTAACGGTAGGACTTATATTTAATCGCAATTTTTTATACATTTAAGAAGTAAATATATTTGGATTTAAAATAACAATTTATTCTTCTAGTATTAGAAAATCGTAGATTTAATTTTTAATCATAGGTTTTATGTGAACATGTATACGCAATACGTTAGCATTTCCTAATTTACAGAGTACTTTAAATTGTGAAAGTGAGGTTTAGGCACTATGTGAGTAATTTAAATTGTACGACAAAGTAACTGCATAAAGGAAAAAAATCTCCTTTTAGAAGGGAAGCAGCTTTAAACGCGACTAGATAGTTTTTAAAGTAATTCGATTATGTAACTTTTAAAGTGTGAACTTATAAAAGCGGCATATTTTTAGTAGATAACCCATCAACTTGGCAAATTCATAAAATATATAACCATGGGTTTTTATGAAGTGAGGAATTTATGATTAAACTGAGCTTTGGTTATTACATAAATGATAACGGCACTACCAGCCTGGTATAGCAGCCGACAATCACTTTTATCACTTATAGCTTTGTAAATATCGTGGGTGTAGACACATAATTTATTACGGCAATTTATTTGTTGACCCTCAATCAGGTCACAAAAAATACATAACTGAGGTAAGAAGATTATTTTAAAGGAAAGTGGAAATTAAGCAAAAATTGTAGTTAAATTGTATCATTTGTTCGAAATTTATGAGTGTTACAATATATACGCCACAAGATGGTGCTTAACCTGAATAAGCTAAATAATTACACAATACCAACAAATATAATAATAAACAATTTTATCTTAGTCGAAATATATTATTAGCAGACGATTGAAATATTTGGAAGAAAGCTATTTTAGATAATGTATTAGTTATGGTATATAGTTCTCTTCTAAGAAGCTAAAATTCCAAGTAACATAAATTAGAAATAATAAGATTTTCACTTTTGAAATTAATCGCAATGCACAGCTTTAACCTGATTGAGGTTAAAATAAAAGGCTAATTTAAATATGATAAATTTCTATTTGTTGACGTCCAAATTTTGATTAATGAAATTTAACATCCCAATTAAAAAACAGCAATTTTGATGAGTGAATTTTTAAAAAAAAATATTTAAGAAAATATATAAATTCGTCTTTTTTTTTTCACTAGATACATTTGTTTTGCTATATATAAATTATGATTGCTTTCAGTTATTTATGAATACCTGATTTGAAATTTCATGTGTCAGGGCGGGAAAAATATTTTGAACTTAGTAATAAGTATGACGTTGAGATGGCGCCATAGTCGCTGTTGGCATGTGGCGTGTTTGCGATTTTGCATTTCGTTGACTAGACACCAAAATCTGGTTTTGTTCGTAGAGCATAATTCATGAGCTAAAGATGTATTCGGAACGAAAACATTCAGATAAAGAAAGGTACGAGATAGTTCATAAGTTTCACTGAATATTTTTCAAATTTTATAAAAGTGGGTGCCTGACCTCAAGTTGAAATATGCGGCTGTATATACTAGTAGGTAATAATGCATTGATAGGCCATGGAGTTCTTTAGCAATTAATTCTCATATGTTGATGTTGATTTTTATCAGGTATTTTTTATTAATTTTGCAAGATTGCATGTTATTAAAAGGACCTATACTTTATAAGCATTAGTTTAATATGACTTTACTTAGTGCTCCTTAAACGTCAAGGCCTATCAATGATGGCAATATTTACGCAATGTATACAGGAAATCCATCATGGATATGGTTAACATATTTATGCAATTGCATTACTTTCAGATGGATCTGCGTGTATCCTGCGTATATTAATAATAAAAAGACAGTGGCAGAGGGTAGAAGAATTTGCAAAGCTAAGGTATACAACCTCCAAACATTTTTATTAAGGACTGATCAAATCTTCAGATTTCTGTAGCTGTTTTTTCTAGCTAGTCTTTAACTTACTGGTTTGAAAAGGAATCCTACATTTTTTTTTAGTGTGTTGAAAATCCAACATACCATGAAATCCGTGATGTTCTTGCTGCTGCAGGTTTGACAGTAGGCGTTGAGGTAATGTAATATTAAATCATTATTAGTTTTAAACACGGCTACATATCATGGTTTACTATTTGCTTGCCTGCTTTTAATTGGTAGATCTTTATTGGAATTCTTGTATACAATTGTTTTTTATCGGTTTGGTGGAGGCAATGAGTTCAAGCATGTCAATTGGCATGTTGATCCTGCCGTAGTTATATCTGCTGGGCGTTTTCGTTTGTGATAACAAGTAACATTAATTAAGACTGATGTAGTCTTCACCATGCATTTTAACGAGCATGTACAGTATCGCTACCTTCCAGTTTTAGATTGCTTGCTAATTTGTTAAATTGGAAAGGTGTAGTATCCGTTGGATGTATTTCAGTCACGAAGCTGGAATTTCTGCTCACGTGGATGCCATTTACTTAACGCTACACAAATTAATAATCTTTCACATAAAGCAACATTAACTTGCATCTACAACTCCTCTATAGGTTGTTATATTCTAATTTTACAGAATAAAATCTACTGCAGGGAACCAAATAAAGATATGACGTTTCGTGGGAGGGTTCGTGTCCATCTAAAAAATGATGATGGAACACCAGTCAATCCTACTTTTTCTACACGTAAGCAGTAGTTTTTTAAGTAATTCTATTTAATGCTCATTGGCAAGAACAACGCTACTTTATGAAGTGCAGCCCTTTTAGCTAATAATAACTTATTGAAGGTTCTATAGTTGTTCTTAGCGCATTTCAATTCATACTGCGTAAAATAACTAAAATTAGCTTGAAGTGAGAAGGAACTTTCTGTAGATCCACTTGCTCTCTGCATTTATAGACCATACAAGGATCTATAGTCTCCCTGGCATTGGTATTTAGCCTCAATATGTAGAAATTGACCAACGTTAGAAATCAAATAACAAAAACTAAAGTAAAAGTTTATGTATTCAGGGTAGAAAACATCATTGGCAATGATGTACGCATTCGCTCAGGTGTAACACAATGTCCTTCCATTGCATAGGTGATTCCGTATTGTTGTACCTGGGAGAAATGATTCCAAAGCTTAAAACTAGGCAACAGAAGCAAGGTGGTAGCGAGCAGTCTCAACCACAACAAAGTTCATCTAAAAAAGGAAAGGGTAAAAAAGGAGGAAAGCGATGATGCTATCTTCCAAAAAACTGCTATGGATTATCTCTTGTTATAAATATATTTCTGCAATTTTATTTTGTGGATTTCAAGCTATGTACATCTCTGCTAATAAATTGAAAACTTCATCTTATTTGTGCTCAGATTGATTCCGTGCTAAGTGAATAAGGACACAATTTAGTTTCTGCCTTATTAGCAATCGTGCATTTTCTGTATTGCATGCAGGTATAATTCAATATTGTACTAAGTAATGTTTAATGAATGAATACAGTAGAGCTCACTTAAGAAGTATTCCCCTCTAGCATTTGTCATAAAACCTGAAAGTTTCTCAACTGAGAGATACTTAATGTTAACAGAAAACGTTCATAACACGAATTGAGTGTTATTTCCATACATTTAATTACCAGTTATAACCATATTACACTTACTAAACTTTTCCTGCTTAATTACTTCTGATTCTACAATCCCTTGAAAAACTTCTTATCTATGTTGTACTTTAGTTCAAAAATATCTGGAGAGCTAATCATTAGCTAAAATAAATGCTACATTTATATCAGAACGATATTGTTTTGAACTTAAGTAGAACAAATGCAAATATAATTATAGTACTCTATTATATGTGTATGCTAATAAACTGAAAATTTCATCTGACTTGTGCTTATGTTAATTTGTGCCAAGTGAATGAACATGCCTCACAATGAAGTGTGGTTTGTTTGCATAAATTGATCATTAAGGACATGTAGGTTAATTATACCGCATATACCATATTTTACGGACTATAAGACACTTTTTTCTTCAAAAAAATTGCCTCCAAAATTCAGGTGCGTCTTATACTCATAAGGTTTTCAATGATGCAGACTATAAAAAATTGCTTAAAAATTAAGGTGCGTCTTATAGTCCATAAACAGCCATAAACAGTTCGTAAAAAGCTGCATTTTTAAAATTTCACAAGGAAATTGTATCTACAGTTTTGGATACTTTTTACAAAAACTATAGATAGCAAGATGTTATCAATCATGGGTATAGCGTTCATTTAACATGGAAATTCATTGTGGTTTTTTTAGATACTACAATGTCAAATGAAAACAAAGCATGTGACAAAAGCAAACAAGTTTCTTTTAAATACATAAGATTTATTTGAGGTAAGATGTATAAAATTTTCTTATTTATGAATATGAAAATAAAAACGCACTTCGTCACTCAGCTGCTAGATGATGTAACAGACATGTTTGCTTTGAAAACTCCACGAGTTCGCATTTAAGCAATTGTCACAATTGGTAGCAAAGGTACACGAGACCCTCTCTTGTCAACAGCTAAAATCGTTTTACCATCGAAATAATTCACCGCCTGTTTCTTGCTCTAATTACAAGAGCTAAATAGGCAATCATGCGATAAGCAAGTAGTTGAGCGATTAGGAATATGATGTCATATATAAAATTATCCTGGAAAGAAATTGATGAATAAGTTTTTTATCAGGCATAGACTATTTGAAATTATGAATTTGCAGACTTACAGGACTAAAGTAGAAAGATTCAAGCACTTGAGCCCCGTTTCTGAAACAGGTTTGGTTTCCTGGTCGATTACACTCTGAAAACGTTAGAATGAAAGTGTTAATGTAAAACTCAATATTGGGTTTTTGCAACATTGACATGCAACGTACTTACCAATATAATGTACTTCACTCCATTGATTAATTAGTAACGCTTCATTGCTGAATCTAAACCAGGACAAATACTCCATCCAAAACAGCCATTTTGGAAAGGAGCTGGAAAAAAGAATTTCAAAATTTATAACTTTGGAGTAAAATGAAGTCAAAAGACTTGTACTTAAGTAACAGAACCTACTTTGCATTCAAGAAGAAACCGCCAAAGAATAATAGCGGGGCAGTAAGGGGACCTGCTATCGATAATGCCACAGTGATATTTCCGCTTATGGTCGACATCATATATCCTAGTTAAAGAAATAATAGTTTAGTGTTAATACTAAATTTAACTGAACAATTGAGAGAATGTTAATCTGGTTTAAGTCTCACCAAAAGAACAGGCACAATGCGTCACTAGTGTCACAATAGCACATGCAAGTGCAAATTGTGTAAAACCAGGATAAAGTCCTGAAAAAGAAATTCAAATGTTGATTAATTGGATAATTTAATCGCATTTATAATAAAGCATGCCATTTTTCTGCACTTTGTAGCATCCTCAATTTAAATTTCAAAGCTGTTGAATACATGGCATTTCATGCTCTTTTGTTATCATTTAAAGGTTGTAAGAAAGATTAATAATATACCTGTCATCCAATAAGTAATTGTGGTAAAAAGTACAGCAATAAATACAAATAAAGGAGCCTGAAAACAATTTTCACAATAATTAGAATACGGAATCATTGAAGTCATTGATCGCACATTTACAAAGATTGTGTACAGTACAGGACAAATCTTTGAAAAATGGGATCAGCAAAATTCCAGAATTGAAATATGCAGTCGGTTTACCTCAGCCAATGTCTTTGCCCAAAAGTAAACTCCAGTTCTGTACATCCCATTCTCATGTTCTCGATAAAATACAGGGAGCTCCAAGCAAAACACCTAGAATGGAAGCATTATTTAATTAAAATCCTAAAATCCATAATTGAAAATCTTGCAAGCATTTGTACTAGAAGACTTACATGAATTACTCCAAAAACATTTTGAAACGTCATATTTGTTAGCAGTAAAAATAACGCTCCATTGATGTTCATAACTCCTTCTTGGTTGATTTTTTGGCCAAAGAATATTATACCAAGCAGAAGTGCTACAAACTGCAGAAATTTAACATTGTAGCATCTTGTGAGTTTATGTAAACGTCAGCAATGGTGGGATATGCAGATGAAAACGTTAGAGGCATACTCAACTTACAGTTGATTGAAAAAATCTCGCCTTCAACAGATGAGGTTCTCTGGCAACAGTTAATACCGAGCGCCATATTAATACTTTGAACTGTGCCCAACAGCTGGCTTTGTATCTGCGTGTTTAAAATATATATATTAACTTAGAATTCTCACAAATTCATTAATCGGGATAAAGCTTTTTTTAGTCGATTATTGCAACAAACCTTGTTTTGTGTGAAGTCCACAAAGCGCCCTCACCCTTAAAAATAATAAAAATGTTGAATATGGATCAAGTAGTTGTAATACTTAGATTATTTATTGTACTCACATCATTGTAGTAATTATTCCTAGTTTTATTTATGGAATTCATGAGAGCGGTTCCTTCATCAGAACCATCAAATTGGTCGCAAATTGCCTATGGAAATATTGTAATAATTAGAATGACCAACGTTTTAACATAACTATAAATCTGGAAATAAAATACTTAGTTAATTTTAATAAGAACTTGCCTCTACTCTCTTTCTCCTTTCTTCTTCCAAGCCTGGGACAATGGCCAATGTTAAGATGTAGAAGTCCGCTGGATTAAAGCTGACAGGACATTCAAATCCTTGACTAATAAAAAGTCATCAGTAATATTAGACAAGTGTCAATAAATATAACAATAATATGAATATTTTTGCCAAATCAAAAAATATTTACTTTTTAAAATATTCATATGCAGCATCTCTGCTTCCAAGAAATGCAACTCTGCCCTCAGCCATCAGTAATATCCTGAGAAAGTGACGGAAAGCGATTTTTAGAAAACTTCAAAACTCCATGGTTAAGCTAGTTAGATAAACAGTGCTTACCTGTCGAACATTGCAAATACTTCAGAAGATGGCTGATGAATTGTACTGATTACCACTTTGCCTTTGGCAGCCATTTCCTTTAGAACAGTGATCACATTTTGAGCCATAAATGAATCTAAGCCAGAGGTTGGCTCGTCACAGAACATCAGCGGGGGATTCGTCAGAACCTGCATTAACAATTTGACACTTGTATAAAATGCAATTACATCGATGATTCCAAATTATTTTGAATTTATAGAAAACTAGTCGATTTGAAATACCTCTGCAGCAAATGCAAGCCTTTTCATTTCTCCTCCAGAAATACTTTTAGCAGTACCTGGATCACCAATGATGGTGTTTGCACATTTTTTTAGCCCAAGCTGAAATATAAAAGTTTATTTAGTAATTCTAGGAGTAACTTTAAACAAAGACTGTTCTTTAGTTTGAAGTACAATTTATATTTATTAAATTTACCTCGCTAATTACTTCTTCAACCCGCTTCATTCTTTGATCATAAGGAATTTTTCGATCCATTCTTAAGATTGCCTGAAATATTGACATAATTAGTTTTGGGCAGTTTATTAGGGATGTATCCATTATTTACTCAAACTTTTGGAAGTTGGGTTATGGAAACATTTGATAGTCTTAAATTCAGGTAACATGTTGCTGATACCTGAAAAATAAGCTGCTCACGGACTGTCAATGATGCAATGAACAGATCTTCCTGTTGTACGTATGCTGACATCTGCAGAAATGACTCTTGAGAAACTGAATTTCCATTAATTTGCACTTCGCCATCTACTAAGAGATTACTAGCTGTTCTCATTGTCAATACGTTTAATAACGTTGTCTTGCCAGCACCGCTAGAAAATATTTATGTAATTATTGTCATAGTTTTTATCAGTTTACCTGCACTGTAATTTATTTATTTGTTATTAATCCTCGTTATGTTTGAACTATATTTGGTATTTGTATTAAGATTAAAACATCATACTGCTCATTGTAAGTTTATGGGCACATATTCACAGTTTATGTGATAGCTGGCCCACTTTATTTAAGATTTAGGTCGTTATTTTTATTGGTTTAAAAATGTAACTAAAAGCGGGTATTAAGGTTATCATTGGGTTAATGATTTTAAATGGCTTATCAAACTTTATTGAACTTTGCGTTAAAAAGGATTTTGACCATGTGTTAGGATTTTTTATGTTAGTTTTGTTGATGTAAATCAGTTGTGACAAATTTGTTTTAATTTGGTAATATAATAGAAAATTCACTTACCTAGCACCCATTATTGCCAACAATTGATTAGAGTGAACAACTCCATTCACTGAAAAATAAAATAAAAGTTAGTTACCCGTGTTTTCAATATTACGAGATGTTTCATCAAAAAAATCGGTTACCATTTCTCAAGATGTGCTTTGGAGAATCGATTTCTGGTGAAGACGAACAACATTTGCTAAGATTCTTTTTTCTATTTGATAAAAATACATTTATGTTGTGCCAGGATAATGTGTTGTTGTCGTTTAGTTTTCCATTCATGTTGATCTTAGCATCTCCATTGTATATCGTTCTTGGCATCTGCAATGAAGCAATTAGTAAAATTTCATTAATTTTCTTACCCCCAACCAACCTTGTTTGCCATTTTGTGGAAGTTAATTCAATAGTGTATTCTTTATTTGACCTTGTGATGGCAGTTATTCAACAAAAATGCTGATGAAGATTGGTATGCATTTATTTATTTATTTTTGTAAGAGGATCTACATCTAATCCCTTTTTTTGGGCTGGTTTGTGCATTGCTCCGAATCTATTATGGTTTTATCAAAAATCCATGATTAATTGACTTTTGAGATTCCATTTGGGTCATTTAAATGAATACCATTTTTTAAAAGCACTTTTAGTTGCATAGAGGATTTAATGTCACATCAGGCCAAATGTCGTAGAGTTTTTTAACTTTTTGGATTAGACTTTGACTATTGTACATGACTATTAAGTTTTGCCTCGTATTGGGCAACATGGTGTGACCTGTCGTCAATAGTCTAGCGTCAAGCTAACGGACTGAAATGTATGCACTCACTGTGTTGCCATGTTATTTCTAGAAATCGGATAGCATGTTATCAAAATATCGTATTTCAATAACTGCAACCGAGTGTGGACTTTAGTTTATGAAAGGGAAAATAATTAGCAGACCACAGGTCGTAAATTTTGTTGACATACTTAGTGTTAACTGGATTAATTTATCAATTTTTTACGAACTTTATTACTAACATTTCAACACAGGACTTATAATGATGCCATTTTCGCAGAAATTGAAAAGGTTTTGAAATTTACTGCATCGATTTTTGTATTTTTGTATTATAATTCGTGCACATTCCGAAAAATATATTTATCAAACGTCTTTTGCAAATTAAGCATTTTAGGCAATAACTTTTCCAGATTGGGTTTATGGGAATATTAAGGCAATTTGTACTATTGAGTAATACAGTACGATTTTAGTTATTTGTTAAACCTAAGTAAGCCAGTAAAACATAAAATTAGACTCATTTTTGTGTTGTTGTTTGAGGTTTAAGGGCCCAAAGGCGACTTAGGCTAAAAAGGGCCCAACCGGTTCCATTTTTGTGTAAAAACCAAGAGCCACAAATGCTCTTAGTTAAAGCTTGCAAATTTTAGTATGCTCGAGATAGATAAACAACATTTCATTACCTATGATGACAATGTCTGCTTTTCAGACATTTTTATCTTGAAATTGTTTCTTAAAATCATTTTTTTTCTGAATACTTCGTTATTTGATTCTAGAAATGAACAATATTCCTAGTACGAAATTGTTTCTAGAATATTTCTCCCTTAAGAAATATATTTTACGAATTTTGTATTTAGCATTAAAAACTTCTTGGGTATCTCAAAACTCGCTGCACAAAACGATCGTTCAGCTGAAGAGCATAAGAAGTACACAGACTTAGTTAAATAACGTGCCAAAATGATAACGTAAAATGTCAACATAAGTATCTATTCTTGATACCTTTACGCAGAAGTATCGATAAGCAAGGCTACCAAAATTAAAACTGAACCTTCCTTACTCTAAGCGTCTAACGAATACGAAAGTTGCTTTTTCGAATTTAAAAATGTGTACCAAATCAAAAATAAAAAATAGACTTACTCCATTGTGCATATTGTCACCACCATCCCCTAGAAGCGGCAATCTTTCCTCTCCACCATTATCCATCTTCGTTTTCTTAAAATTCACCAAGTGGTAATCGTTGTGTTTGGCCTCCCAAACGTTTTATTCAGTAAAAATAAATTTGACTAAGGCAAATCTGAAAATAGTATAAATTCGCTCTTGTAAAATCAATTCATGACGTACGTAGGGTGAGAACATTATAACTCTGATTTATAGTTACATCGTCACTGATTCGTCAACTTCTTCCAGCGATTATCATACATAAATTTCGTAGGCACCGGTGATATATTCCTAGAGAAATATTCGCATGTGTCCCAGTTCACTGTTCTTGTTCAAATGATGTAATCTGTTGGTGTTTCTGTCCTCCTTAAATAGTTTATCAGTGGAAGAAGATAAAAGTCCATGTCCTATCAGAAGTGCATTCTGGGAGAAAAAGAAATTTATGTTCCTCTTCTAATGTTAACTTTTGCAATTATATGAGTTGTGCAAACGATATTTCACTAATTGCCATACATTCTAAACATGTTTAGGGAAAATTCCGGCTGAAACTTGGTAAAGAAAACGTTGCACAAAATAAAATGATACATTACAGAGAATTTAAATAATGTTTAGTGCAATTTTTGAATTGAATATTTGAACCGTTTTTAATAAAAATTTTAAACTAAAAATATGTATTGCAATTAGGTATAAATTATGACATCAAGGCCATATCTCGATCTAATTTTGATTTCATTGCATTTATGGCAAATTGGCTATATTTCCCCATTGAGGGTCAATATAACGTTCACCGTTCAAGATCTTGGTGATAGAGAATTTCCTAAACCTCATACTTATAACCTTTGAAAGATATGACTTTCTTTAACATACGATTTTTTTAAATATCTTATCAACTTTTAAGTTTTCTGTCACGTTTGAGCTTTCAAAGGAAGCATAAAGTGCAAGACATCGTACCAAGTTTGAGTTAAAAATTGTCGTTGCTCTTTAGTTTTGAGCTATATCACAGTCATCATTAACGTTAATTATGAATAATGTTTTAGTCAATATAATACATTACATGTATATTCGATTTATGGTTTCTTTAATGGCCGCGATGTCTTATGTTGTTAAGTCTGTATTTGAGGACATATTTTCATGTGTGCAATATCACATTAAGTCAGTGTTTTTCCATTTTTACGGCCTGCTAAAGAAGACAACTCCATGAATGTTTTATCTACTTTTTTATCAGTGAATTAAAAGAAAATCAAATCGTCTCCTCTATGCTAAACACGTTTTTAGTATTAAAATAACTATACATGTATTAGTAAAAGGTGAAACATTAATTGATAAAATCCACTGGTTTAAAATGACTAAATGATTATAAGCTATTTGTGAGTTGTACCGCCATTTCATATAATTAGCTCATTTATATTCAAGAGGCAAGGTCCTGACTTCTGGAGAAAGATTTTTTTAGAAAATTAATTCAATGACAGACTTCTTGAATAAATTTTGTGCATCGTAGGTTATATAAAAACTTGCGCATTAAACACGAATTTACTTTGGTAGCTTTCGCAGCGCCCTTGAGTAATATATGTATATTACATGAAGGTAACGTATTCATATTGCGATAAATCATTGGTTTGTGGTTCGCAAAAACATAATTTTGTAATTGCAGTCTTTCCTTATAATATAGTACAAGATTTTTATCGATGTGTTTTCTTTATCTCTAGTTATGTAAAATATGGGCAGGATGAACTCGTTGCGTCAGATGTTATTGTGAATGACTGAATTTACGCTTGTTTTGGTAGAAAACTAGATGGTGCTGTATTGCCAATAACATATCATGTGGCGCTGTTTATTGTAATTCTGTTCATCAGTTCTTATTATGTAAGTAATCTACATTTAAAAGATTTGTCTTTTTATTGGCTGATACGGAAACGTAATATGGAAGTTGTTCAAATCCTCCACAAGGTTAAATTTGAACGTCACGTTGTGAGTTTTCTATGCTACGTAGACCATTGTGTTGATGACTTGGTGTTCCCAATTCCCGATTAAACTCCGAACATTATTTTCGAATGATATTCGAGAAATCAATTTGGGATTGTGAATTGTGCACCAAAGTTTACGATTGCTTCATTAGACCTTCAATGACGAGCGTATTTTTTTAGGTAATTTAAGACTCGTTAAACTATATTGGTGTAATATTTTTTTTTCTAAACGTTCACAGAACGGTTTTGTTGTTTCTCATACGGACAGATATCGCAATATTTCTTTTCTTTTCGATAAAAGCAATTCATGGTCATTGACAAGTTCAAGAAAATTCAGGGTGTGTCGCAATTGGAATCCTATTAGCGATTTGATATTACAAAGATGATAATCTGGTGCTCATGATGAATTCAGAATAATACCTCTGCACAATAACACATCAGCACCTGAATATTTTAATTTGATTACATGTAATGCAGAGTTGCCCACGGGGATGGTGTATTTTAGGGAGATGGGAAGAAGTCAGTTTATGCAAGAAAGGGGTGTAAAACTGCGACATGGATGTTGATGCTTTTTATTGTATACATGTGCATACTGCACATAGTGCATGCATATACAATGATATAATCCTACAAGTGGAGTTGTTAAAAAAAATTTAATTGTATTGAAGAAAGTTTTATACTGAAAGTAAGAACTAACCTCTTTTAGGATTGAGGATGAGCACTTTGTAGCACTTACTCTTGACTTTTTATAATTGTTTTGTGGGGCGGTGGGCCATTGCAAAGGCTGTGTGGGCATTAGTTTGGGCACTCCTGGTATAAATGGTTTAATAGTTTAATCAGGTTAATTAGAAAAGTAAAGGAGAATGCACAGCCTAGTAACATACAACATGTTTGTATGAAGAGACGATAATGTTGAACAATTATAGCCTGTTTTGAACACTGCATTCAAACTATACATACAGTACAGTGTATGTAAGATATAAGAAAATGGACTCCATGCCTTATTCATGGACGTCGCTAATGCATTCAATGCACGTACTTTTTAATTTTTAGAGAAACTTGAGGCTATCTGAATAAATGACCAGGTTTTAATATGGATGAGTTATTTTATTTATAAATCATTAACAAACTAATTATAAAACGGGCGAATTGGGTTAGACTGAGAAAGTCTGGAAAAGCCTGAGAAAATTTGTTACTTCAATCTAAACTGTTCGTTAGCATGGTGGACCTTTATAAGTAAATGTGCTTGGTTGTAAGGGTATCACAAAGGTGATTTGTCTGTTTAATAATGTATGTCATCACTTTCTGATGCGGAGTATGTGAATTTGTTGAATTGATAAAAATATTTGATATTATATTATATACAGCACAAATTGTAAATAATACAAATACAATCTTCGTCATTCGATGGTTATAATATCCAAAACATCCCTTATGTAATACACCGAATTTCTATGTTATCCTTAATAACTTGACGATTTGTTATAGAGCATATAATATGGAACAATAAGCTTGCACTTTTATTACTGGGTTTTAATCAAGATGTTTTATATGCTTAACTATAATGTGTTGTGCAAGGTCATCTACCATGGCCAAATTAGCATGTTAAACGTTACATGTAAACTACAACATTTAGATTTTGTTAGACTGCGTAAAGACGTATATTAAACTTGTAATCATTCGAGTTTTGTTATCTAAGGTTGTGTTCTAACTTGTGACAACGACACCCTTAAGTGTCTCGAACATTGCAAGTTTTTATTGTTAGATATTAATTAATCAATTAATTATAGTCTTTTGTTTATGAGGATTTTAAAATGTCCTTTGCAATTGCAATGAAAATCCAGTTTAAGATAACAGGTCCTTGAATATGGACCAAATAACAAACGACATAAACCGATAATCTCAACTTTATATTCAAAGCATAAAAATTCTGGAATACTATATAAAGATGTTATCTACGAGACTCGGACATCAGAGTCAGGTATTAAATCAAATAACTCCATGTCTACAAATTTATTTAACTGCCACTGTTTCCAGCAGATCGATTAACCCCGATTTATATTAGTTTTTGATCAAGGTAGCGTTTTTTAGCTGTCTATTGTGATTAGAATACTAATGATAAGCGCATGCGCTGAACCACAGTTTATTGAAACTTAACAGGCAATAAATTGTTGACTCTTAAATTGTTTAGACTAATATTGCGTTTTTATATACTACATTAAATGAAGATCTGGTGTTGCATAAAATGCATAACGGTCCTCATGCGAATCAAAAACGTAATTAATCGGGTTTTTTGTTTTTATTCCTTCGTCAGGGTAGCACAAATCGCCAATTACATTTTAATAGTTAATGGTCTGATTTTAGAACATCTACTAACCATCAAACGAAAATACCATAAATATGCGAAAATAAACGATTTTAGCTGCCGTTGCTCAATGCTAAATTTTGAATAGCGTGAAATATCGATAAATGTATTATAACCAGTTATTAATTACTACTTACGGTTGAATGATTAATAGCGCACTTATGTCGAATTTAGGGTCGTTTAACATGTCGGCACATTGAAGAAGCGTCGTTAATGTCCACTGCAGGTTGCAAACAACCTCGCAAACGTCCCACCAAAAAATAAAACAGGTTCTCAGACTAGTACAATCAAGGATGGAATTAACTTGCAAATGATCCTTTAATGTATTTTAATGTAAAATATATTCCAAAAAAATTGTTTTACAGTATTTCGATCAATCAGAATGCTGAGAGTGAGAATCGACGTAAAACTAATTAAACTGGTTGTAAATCTCTTCCCTCGCAAATAATGAGATGTGGCTAGAACTTAAGGTTTCCTTTGGGCGATCTAAAATGTGAACACGCCTATACCATCAGTTTACACCTATGGAGAAAGACCAGTATTCTTGGCTTCCTTGTGCTGTTGGCTGCTCTTCTCTATAATGTAATACCTCCATGACCTGTATTCTACAGCTTATAAATAGGAGATAAGACAACTTTGTCAGAGATAAATATGAAAACTGCAGGGGGATCCTCGATACTCGTTGGTTAATTAGGAACTGTAAAGTACTTTCGACATTTTGGCACTTCTTTGGCTTGGAAAGCAACGTACGTGGATAGTTTCTTACAATATACTATTTCTCTTTCTGAATTTAATTCCAAATTAGATGCTTTATATAAAATGCAATCTATGAAATATGAATGAAAACGTAAGCACAGGAATAAGTATGAATTGCATATTTATTACAGCAAATCTTTACTGTAAATTATAATTGTAGATAGTGTAGGTACAAATTTTAAAATAATTTTATAGAATAAATACAAATTTACAGATTTGGTACAGACTGGTGACCAATTTTAATGTGAATTTTATTAAAAAGAATGATACTCTTGTAGCATATTTTTAATTATATACTAATTACAATAATTGATTTCTGTATTAAAATTTCATTTGTAGTACAATTAGTGTACAATGTAAATGTGCAGAAGAATTTGCCATGTTAGTTCAAATATTTAGTTAAGTCTAAACTTGTCTTGCACATTATACTATAGTTGGAATCGATAATATAGCTATAAATCTTGCTTTTTGATAAACACAACCCCCAACATCTCTTGAACGTTTATCAATCGAGACTAGGTTTGCATTATTATTTACACACTCAAGATTATAGTAATGTCTTGCAACTAAAATCTTCCCTGGATCAGAGGTTTGAATGGAGAAGTTCATTCGCTCTACACATGTCTCATGTAATTACTTCCTGTTTAGGCGTTTCAAGTATCCCATTATTAAAACCTGAAGGTGTTGAAATGTATAGTTATCCTTGGTATTAAAACTAATTTCTGGGGAGAAAAAATATTACTAAAGGCAGGAATTAGTAAATACATTATAATGAAGGCTTGAGGCTGTACAAGATGGCGCAGTTCAGTTTTCTTATTTGCGTCTACATTCTTCGCAGATTTTGTCATTTAAAGATGCAAACATAGCATCTAGAGACAATCATCATCTTGATTGTATATCAAAGTTCGGGATATTTTTTTTTGTTCTGTTATTATAATGAACTAGTGCATTTACGAGATTGATTTTGGATCCCACGTTCCATAAGCAGTAGATTTTGGAACATACAAGTTACTGAATTTTAGAATGACTCACTAAGAACACCAATTGGTTTTCCGACGTCTTATTGTAAATATCATTTTAATACTGAGGCGGCTAATGTTTTTATCTCAGAGTCACATGCATAAATAATTTATTAGCATATGGATTTTTTTAATTAGGCAAGATGGTGCGTTTGCATGCACAAATGTGGATTTATCATTCAGTGATTGGTTGTAATGACCATTACAAGGCCAGTCCGTATTTGTTGACGTTAATGCGTTGTTTCAAGCTTTTTTTAAAAAAAAAAAAAAGAAAAGAAATGAA
This sequence comes from Ophyiulus pilosus, assembly GCA_033995625.1. Taxonomy (NCBI): domain Eukaryota; kingdom Metazoa; phylum Arthropoda; class Diplopoda; order Julida; family Julidae; genus Ophyiulus; species Ophyiulus pilosus. Next base: position 92,531 of record JAUJYV010000117.1, read on the forward strand.
ATTATTCCTTACGATTAATATGCTAACTAGTGCTGTTTTAAAATTTTGATAAGGTAAACTTGTTTAAAGTGGTTATTGTTGATTGCCTTGAAGCAATACTCGCGGAAGAAAACTTACAAAGAATGTGCCATACATGTCCCATGCATGGAATGACTGCACTGTCGCCAACAATTATAAGGTTCAGAAGATTGTTTTGGCACATAATACATTATTTTTTTGGCACATATTCGATTCCATGAATACTGCCATATCATATCAAAGTTTGTCTGAGTTGTTTCTGAAATTTAAAAGAAAACCATTGTAAAAATTGCATTGTTTCAAAATAGTATATCTATTTAACCGATTTGGGATATTGTCTTAAAAATGCAGATTTCCTGTTTACTTACTCGATTGGATTTTTTCTCTTTAACATTTGTCAAAAATAAACTGGTTTCACGATTAACTGAGAGTCCAAATGTCTGGAATCCACTTTACCTTCAATAAGCATTCATATTTTCGTAATGTTCAATGCGTTTAGATAACCATACGTATGAAAAATATAAAAATGTACATGCATGGTTTTAATGGTCGGGTTTAATTACCCAATTATTACCATGTACGTGTTAATAGATTTTAAAAATCAGGTTACAAATTACCCGTATATGTGTAAAATGAAATTAAAACTAGTCTTGAATGCTAATGAATTAAATTTAAAGAAAAGTAAACATGTTTACGATAAGGAATCGTATGTTGGTCGGCGCCTAAATTGTAATGTTAGTTGGACTGGTATGCATGGACAAATTTGAGTTGACAAATTTTATCTTATTTGATAACTTTATGCTCTTCAGAAATCTTTCTATGAAGAAATGACTTCGTTCTCTTTCCGTCTAATGGCCTTATGCATAGTTACTTCATAGACAATATGACGTGGCTATTGATTTGTTGTTAATAACGGAGAGATCAACATATCAAGCTATAGGTTTCGAGGCTCTATTATTATATTTGAATGAAATCCCTGAGATTGAAAAGGTTATGCTTTAACATAACCACTGTTTGTATAAATTATCTCATTGATTTGTTCAAGGAAGGGTTTAAAATATTCGTTGCCTCCACGATTAGAATCTGAAAAAAAAATTGACTGACCTTGCATGAAATACAAATCAAGCAAGTAATTCATCACGTTTAACTTGTCCAAAAGTTTTTAAAACGTCATTCAAAAGTGTTAATTTTGATCATTATCGCTTAATTTTAATCATAAAAAATATTATCCGCGAAATCACTTCTGGACAAGGTCTTTAACAGAAGCTGTAATTATACAGATGTACTATGTGCAACCGGCTATCTATTGGAGCTCATTTAATTTGCAGTACTCGCAGCATATTTTCCGAAACATTTTTTTTAATCAAGTTCATCAAGTACACTTAACCCTATATAATAATACAATTTAGTATAGACAGTTCATGGAGATCGCAAGCTATAAGATACGTGTTTTTTTATCTTTACAATAAACTATTATTGCAGTAGAGTTCAAAAGAGCGTTAATCACTCAAGGTCAATTTATAATCGATGAATATACTGTACCAGATTTTGGGCCACAGAATACGATGCCGAACAAAAGACGATGGATGTTTCTCAATGTATTTTCCATGGTTTAAATTACAATTATTGGACTAACGAGGTATTAACTTTGTCTATTTATAATTATTAACGACTCTTTATAACAAATCGTGCTAAATGCTTTGGTTTCCATTGTGGAATGATCCATTATTCATTAAAATCTGTAAAAAGTTCGGTATGATGGTCATGTTTTTGTCATATAGCTTTTAATAAGTTCAAATGCACAACATGTACAACGAGTTACATGAATGTATATTTGATTTTCATACATGCCCTTGACCAAGAGCTAGAAAAATGGTTAATATCAATCTGCTACTTTTAATTAACACAATAACGTACGACTCATTTATAAATACACAGCGAAACTCCATATCGGTTACATTATTTTTGATATGGATGTTAGAGGACCGTGGTCTTCATTTTCCGCAATTAGCCAATAAGTATTCATAATTCCTTTGCCCTAAAACCAATTAGGAAAGCCGTCGTTAAAGAGGTGACATTTAGAATTTAAACCTATAACATAACCGGATTTCAAACACACCTTGATATCGATTTCTCCCCTTTCTTCCGTTACAAATGTTCCTAGAGTATCAAGGATTTCTTTTGTGGCTGAACTGATGTGAATTTTTAATGCTGATGTGATAATGTAAAAAAAAATTAGTGAATTACACAAAAGAATCAAAACAAACCTTGTAAAAAGGCCAAACCTTCTCCATTGGATTCCATTCTGGAAGCAGTGTTTACTGTATCTCCAAATAAGCAATATCTTGGCATTTTTAGCCCCACAACACCGGCAGCACAAGGACCTAAATTAGTGTGTAATGTCGTATATTAATTCAAAGAGTATGCTTTATCTTGTGATAGTTGCAACTAGAAATGTAATGCGAAGTTGGCTTGCCTGAGTGGACGCCAATACGAAGTCTGAGCTTTTCTTTAGGAATGTGCTTAATGTTGTACTTGTGTATCGTGTCTAAAATGGTAAGTGACATTCTAGCAATTTCACTGGCGTGTCGATTACCATTTTTTACTGGTAGTCCGGAAACTACCATATATGCATCTCCAATCGTCTCAACCTATAAATCATAACATGAAATTTTTTTTAGAGTGGCTTAGGTTTCCATCAATCTGAGGATTTTAAATTATATCAACATAATCAAAACCACTGTTTGTAAACATTTTCTATGCAAGGATAGATATCAATCTGACAAATCAATGTTTTTGAACAAAAAGTTCAAAATAGTTTTCCCATGAAACTGATAATACCGAGTGGAAAAGTAATGTAGACAGTCTATGTCAGAGCCCCAGAAACCATTCCTGCATGTGGATGCAGGTGCCGTTATTTACTTTATGAACTCCTAATGCAAACTTTTTCAAGCAAAATATAGTTTTCCTTCACAGACGCTGTTTACAATCAATGTTTGTATCTGTGTTGACTTGGCGCATTAAACATGCACAATTCTTACCTTGTAAACATCAAAAGCTGCTATGATAGCATCAAATTTGGTGTAAACGTCATTTAGAAGGTCTACTACCTGGAACGAAAAAAAATAACTTTGTTAGAAAAATCGTACTTTTTCATTTGAAATATATTACAATACCTCGATTTATGTCAAGGTTAGGCGAATAATAAATATCAATGTAAAACAAACATTTGGGATTCGTCGCTCCGAAGACCCAACATGTACTGATATATTTTAGTGTTATTACCTTCAACAATAAATTTTAAATTTAACCACCATATTTAGTCGAAAATCTATTGCTCTATATTTATTTTAGAGTTTAGTTAATGTAACGATTTTTCTAAATCACATGAAAATTAATTGTCCAATCACAAAAGTAACAGATAAAAATATAGAATGCTTAAAAAAATTCGTTAACAAACTTACCTGGATTGGAGAACTGATTGCTGATATATCTATATTAAATAAAATATTTTATTATAAATGGCCGGCATTCGTAATTGCATCGCTATCGAATATGTTATATAAAGGAATACTTGCTTGTAAAGCCAACAATATCGCTGAAATAAATAGTGACGCATTCAAATGATTCTGGCTCAACATGGCGTCCCCGTTTCAGTTGTTCGGCAACATACCTTACAAGAAAACAAGAAAACAATTGACATGTTTATCTTTTAAATTAGTGCACGTATTAGTATAGAACACTTTTAAAATGTGGCTAGAATATTTATTTTGAGTATATGGTAAATGTTTCCTGTATGATTTTCTAAAATAATACAAGAAACATTTACCAAAGAAACATTGCGCTATTCTTCGATTAAATTCAAGTAAAATTCGCTAACACATCTGGTGGTAAATTAATAACAACACACTATTTTAAAATTGTGTTTTCATAAGAGTTTTCATAAGAAATAAATTTTACTTTGGTAACACTTGATAAAGTAGTTCCTCTGACTTCCGCTTTTCTTCAAATAGAGCTCCTGTTCTTTCATTAACAATGGCTTCGAGGTTATTGGCATACTGCTCCATGCGCCTTAGAAGGTTATCCAGTAGATGCCCCCCTCCTTTCAACCTAAAAAAATGAAGTTATGAAATAAGATATTTAAAATATAAAAAACAGCATGTGGCAAACGACCACAATAACATTCACGGAAACATGTTTAAGAGGTTGATAGCGGCATTCTGCATGGATGGAGTTTTGAAACAGGCTGATTAGATGGTTTATAATTTGGATTAATTACTTGGTTATTTTTCTCATGCGTTCTCGAATTACTGTAAAATGGAGTCGACAGGCCGGATTTTCTTGCCAGCAGGCACACATTAGTTGGTACAAATCTGGAGTGCAGTCTTTTTTGCAGAATGTTGGTCGATATGGTGGCGATAGTCCCAGTTTCACTTTTTCTATTATTTCTAATACAGAAATGAAGATGGTCAGGTGCTGAAATCAAGACTTATTGGATAATTGTCATGGCTCATACATTTGAATGTGTCATATCTAACCTTCAGCATCCAAAGGAGTGTCTGATGCATCACCACATCCAAATGGACTTTGTCTTGTGGCGATTTCCTGTAGTATTATTGCAAAACTGTAAACGTCTCCTTCTGGAGAGCAAGATATTTCGGGATTTATTTGTCTAAGGTGCTCAGGAGCTGTCCATAGCAGAGTGTCTGTAATAGGTTAATCATTATCTTGTTGAAGTATTTTTAAGGTTTTTGTGATGCTATATTTTGATAATGTATTTAGAAAAGCTTTAAAAAAAATCATTGGAATATCTTACTTAAATTTGTAGTGCTCGTTGCCTTTGCCCTAATAGACCTCAAACCGAAATCTGTTAATTTGACACTAAATCTTCCATCAATCATGCACGTTGATGATTTTAGATGCCCGTGTAATGTGATTGGGCTGCTGTGAATATAATGCATTCCCTGAAAAAATTGTTGGTATTAGTTAGGGGTAGGCGTACTTTAAAATAAGCAATACTTAAAATCGTTGTTTTGACAACCTCAACGATGTCATTCATAATGGAGTATCGCACTAGCATGTCCAATTTAACGTCATCGTTGGCTATCAAATCCTGAAAAAAATTGTATGTTGTATGAACTGAATATGATAACCAATTTATTTATGTGTTTACCTCTAAACTTCCTCTTGTACTGTATTCGGTTATTATAATGAAGTAGTTTTCCTCAATGCAGGATCCAATAAATCGAACTAAATTTTCATGTTGACAGTCACGCATCTTTATAGGAACAAATAGGAACGTTTAATTAAGGATATACATTATAACTTTCTTTCTGCAACAAGGTTGTACAATGTACCTGTTTGAGTTCCAGAAGCATGGTGCGATCCACTGACTGTTTAGCCATTTCAAGAAATTTGACAGCGACTTTATTCCCCTATATGTTGTGAAAGCAGAATTATTACAGAACGACTCTTCATATAAATCTAGTTTCCTCTTTCAATAATTTAATAATAATATTGCATGTCAAATGACCTGATAAATTCCAATTCGTGAATCTCCAATTGACATTCCTGATTTTGTGGATGTTTTTGCCACTTCTCGCTAAAAATATAAACTTTGTATTAGCCGAGATATACGCCTATCTAATTTAATTTTAATTTATAATGCATTTGTTTAGCTGATAAATACTAACTGGGATCATTCGTTGACCATTAGCAGAAAGGGACGTTTTGCTGCTTAAAAATGAATAGGGTGTGTATTCAAAAGTAATATCTTCCAGTTTTAAAAGCCACCATTTATCATTTAAGGCTTGTTCCAACTTCATTCTCCTGAAATATGTAAACAATTGTTTTCGGTATTGGTTTGCAGTTATTGCATACTTATGGAAATCCAAACCACAAAAAAAAGATATTTACTACAATATGTTCTTACCTATAGAAATAAAATACCACCAGTGCCGTGAGAAACATGGACACGAGTAAGGGGATGGCAATTGTTGCAGATAGAGGGAAAGGAGCTGAAATTTAAGATCATTTCTTTATTAAGATTCGAGGGCTAATATTTAACAAAACACTTGGTATGTATTCGAAATATTAATTTCAAGTGTTCGTGTCATATTGTTTTTGTTGAAATGTGTATATGATCACAGTACATGTAGTCTTTAACACGAATATAGTTGAATTATAGTTAAAAAGTAACCCACGTGTGACAGCGCAGCTTATGTCCTCTCCTGTAAAACCACATGGTGGGACATCTGGAGGAGGTTCAAATCTATTGGGCCAATTAATAACTGCCCCAGGTATGGCTTCGTACTCGTTGGTTGAACCATAGTAATTCGCTACAGCCTTAATAAATCAAAGACACTTTTATTTCAACATCATTGGTATGCACATGTATCAATTGGAAAATTTTCGAAAATTGGAACTTGCCACCATTTTTCCAGTAATGGGATCCATATCTCGCAATGTGTAATCTAGAACTCTGTCCCCATTTTCGTTAATGTAGGCGTTACCATTTAATCCTTCATAAAAAAATGACGATCATATAATTATAATTAAAATGAAAACACTGTAGAAAAAGTATTTTGTGTTTTTAAAAAAAAGTTCAAAATATTGTATACTATATGTATGCATGTTACTAAAATATTATTAAATTTACTTATGTAATATTTTATTCTGCTAAATACAAGAAATGCTCAAAGAAAAATGCAAGATTTTATCTTGATGTAGCGTTCAATTAATATAATGAGTTTATAAAATTGTGTTGATGACTGACATTTAAAGTGTCAATGATCTGGGAGAAGTACAAGGCTAATTAAAAATGATCAAAAGAGTGATGTGTTTTCTTTTAAATTCAGTAAGATTTAGTAACTTATAATTTGTAGATAAAATTATACCGCCATGAAATGTCCTTTTCCACATTCTTTGGGCGATGGTCTTGCCATCCAATGGGTTTCCACCTTCGGCTATTGTTTCATTTAGGGCAAAGGCATACAGTAAAATGCAGTCGTGAAGACCAGCTATCCAAAAATTAACCTGTAGCCCCAAGAGTAAATATTTAAGAAACTGGTAAAATTTTGGAGACGTGTTTAGTAAGGAGTATATTCCTCCAAGAATTCTTACTTCTTCTGGTTGAAGACCGGTTTTGTACTTTTCATTTGCCTGCTGTGAAACTTGAAGAGCAAACTGCTCGTGTATATCGACAGATGGGGTCAGAAGAGATATTATCATAAGAGATTCCCACATTTTGCGAGCATCCTGAAAAATGTGTTGATGTTAGTTATGTAACTTCTCTGTAAACCACAAAAACTCAGTGCAAAGTTTTTTAAAGAATAAAATTAAAATTCCAGTTAACAAGCATACTGTGAGAATTTTCTGCAAAATTTGTTTTTCAGTTATTTTTATTATTTGTGAATATCTACTTTTAACATTATCTATATCAGGAATTGGAATATTCCGCCAAGGTACTCATGATTCGAATATTATTTTTAGATGTACACAATGTACAATTAGACTGTAACCGATTTCAATTTCATTTGCTCATCAACATGAAATGCAAATTATTACTGTGAAAGTTATAAACTTTTTAAACGTTGACATTAAAGATAAAATCCATGCTCAAACGCTGTTGCAAAATAAAGTCGTGCAAAATATATTGGACATTATAGCATACTCGAATAGGAGAAGCGCAAAAAACCTTGTCTTACGTCATTTCCGGCGTCCTTTTCTCTCCACCAACTGTAATTGCCGAACGATCTTGGATATTCAAAGAGATCTGCAGTCAGAAATACATACTCCCCATTGTCCATCCCCAAACGTTTGGCTTCTAACATTATTCTTCGAACACGATCTCCATGGGCCGAAACTATGAACACTAAAATAGAGGGATTTTGCTCATTATTTTGAAAAAAGCTATAAGCGCAGTGAAATTGTTTATAACGCATAAAACATGAATTTCTGGTAGCTGATGACGAAAATCGAATTTCAATAAATATTCTTAAGCTTTTGAATCTTACTAGATATCAGAATATTTAATTTTCATTATTGGATATGCATTAAAGCATCGTTTCCATAATTCGTTATCACAATTTAGATCAACACCAAAACAAAAAATAAAATATGTCATGGCAAGCCACATTAAAATTGTTCTGCTGATAGACTAATAAATTCTCATTAATGGCCATTCATGAATGAAGGTCAAGGAGGATGTCATTGCATCTTCTGATACTGATGTGAATTCCATTCACATTAAAGATATTAAAAAAATATATTCCGATTGAGAGCTCACTAATTGCAAAATGTAACGCAAATCTGACGCAATCAAAAGACGTAGCCTATATAATTATCGGATGAGCATTTGGCTCTCATGAGACGTACTTTCACAACGTCATATAGTTAATTTCTTAGAAATTAATGTCTAAAACGCAATAACAGTTGTGTATCCAAGGCGTCATCCTCAAAGTTTATGCAATAGCATTGCCCTAATTAAAACTGCCAATGCACTTTTTGGGTAAATTCCTTTAAAAACAAGTTGTTGCTTACCTCTCGCTTTATTTTTCCCATCCAATAAGATTCTGGAATAATCGACTACCTTTGTACCATCGAAGTCGGTTACTGACACATCGATACGGTATCCCTTCGTGGGTCTTAATCGGCGGTTAAAGGCCCTGCCAAGAAGTTCACCGAACACCCAAGATCGATCATATATGAGGACGATGTGGTGCCACTGCAAGTCACCCAAAAATAACATAAATTAATAGTTAAACTTGGAGATAGAATGTTATCATTCATAGTAAGCAAAGTATTAGAGGTAGTTCATTGATACTCAATAGTTGTGTCATGATTTTATGTGACTGAAAATATTTGTTTTTGATCAAAAATGCTAACAAGAGAAATGGTTTGATGTTTTAATTTCGAATGTTGTTTAGAGCTGGCACTTTCAATAATATCCCCTATGATAGGCAAGCACTGCCAGCTGTGGTGTTGTGCATGATTGCCTGCAGTTGGAGCATTTCAATACTTGTACTACATGCATGCACAAAAATTTGACATCGTTTACTGTAGTGATATTAAACTAGTGTGCCGTGAAGGGTGTACAGGTGAGATGTGGAAGTTTGTGGGAGGTCTACATATTAATTATATAGCAGATACTAATCATAAAAGCAGAGTGGAGATTTTCCTGATTTGGTACAAATTCAATCTAACAATGATGTCCAAGTCGCTACTGACGTAGGAGTATTCTCCTGACATTGGGTCCGCTTTGGGGGGGGGGGG